>CAUYRT010002768.1:0-88624 GCA_963574885.1 Lepilemur ruficaudatus
CACGTGTGCTCATCGGTTAGCTCCAATTTAATAGTAAGTACCTGTGGTGTTTGTTTTACCATTCTTGTGATGCTTCACTTAGCATCAGAATGGTCTCCAGTTCCATCCACATCATTGCTAAGGTATTAGTTCATCTTTTTCAGGCTGAGTAGTACTCCATGGTATACATATATTGCATTTGGTTAATCCACTAATGAATTGATGGGCACTTGGGTTGATTCCACATCTTTGCAATTGTGCTTGTGCTGCAATAAACATTTGAGTGCAGGTGTCTTTTTGACGAAAAGCCTTCTTTTTCTTTAGGTGAATACCCAATAGTGGGATTGCTGAATCAAATGGTAGGTCTACTTTTAGTTCTTTGAGGAATCTCTATACTGTTTTTCATAGAGATTATACTAATTAGCAATCCCGCCAACAGTGGATAAGCATTCCTTTCTCTCTGCATGCATGCCAGCATCTATTGTTTTTGGATTTTTTAATAAATACCTTTCTGAGATAAAATGATATCTCATTATGGTTTTAATTTGCATTTCCGTGATGATTAGTGACATTGTGCATTTTTGAATGTTTTTTGGCCATTTGCCTTTCTTCTTTTTAGAACATTCTGTTCATATATTTTGCCTACTTTTTAATAGGGTTTTTTTAAATTGTTGATTTCCTTGAGTTCTTTGTAAATTATGGTTATTAACCCTTTATCAGATGTGTAGCTTGTGAATATTTTCTCCCATTCTGTGGGTGGCCTATTTGCTATGTTGATTGTTTTATTATCTGTGCAGAAGCTTTTTAGTTGAATCAAATCCCATTTATTAATTTTTGTTGTTGCCATGATTGCCATTGGGGACTTAGTCATAAACTTTTCCTGGAACAGTATTTAGAAGAGATTTTCTTACATTTTCCTCTAGAATTCTTATGGTTTCAAGCGTTAGATCTAAGTCTTTTATCCATCTTGAATTAATTTTTGTGAGTGGTGAGAGATAGGGGTTATATTTTATTCTTCCGCATGTGGCTATTCAGTTTTCCCAGCACCATTTATTGAATATGGCTTCTTTTCCCCAGTGTACATTATTATCTGCTTTGTCAAAAATCAGTTGGTGGTAGATAGATGGTTTTATGTCTGGTTTCTCTGTACTGTTCCATTGGTCTATACCACTATTTTCTGTACCAATATTATCCTGTTTTGGTTACTATAGCCTTGTAGTATAGTTTAAAGTCTGGTAATGTGATGCTTCCAGATTTGTTCTTTTTGCTTAGGATTTCTTTGGCTATGTGGGCTCTTTTCTGGTTCCAAATGAAGTGTAGAATTACTTTTTCTACATCTGTGATGTGTGACTTTGGTAATTTGACAGGGATTTCATTGAATTTATAAATCACTTTGGGTAGTATGGTCATTTAACGATGTTGAGTCTGCCTATCCATGACCCATGCTATATTTTTTCATTTGTTTGTATCCTCTCTGATTTCATTTCTCAGAGTTTCGTAGTTCTCCTTGCAGAGATCTTTCATCTTCTTTGTTAAGTATGTTCCTAGGTATCTTATTTTCTTTGTAGCTATTATGAATGGTATTGAGTCTTTGATTTGACTCTCACCCTGAGTGTTATTAGTATATAGAAAAGGTGTTGATTTACGTACATTGATTTTGTATCCTGAGACTTTGCTGAATTTATTTACAATTCCAGGAGACCCTTGGTGGAATCTTTGGGATTTTCTAGATATAGGATCATATCATCAACAAAGAACAATAGTTTAATATCTTCTTTCCTGATTTGGATACCCTTAATATTCTCTTCTCTGATTACTCTGGCTAGAACTTCAGCATTATGTTGAACAGAAGTGGTGACAGTAAACATCCTGGTCTTGTTCCAGTTTTTAGGGAGAAAGCTTTCAAATTTTCCCTATTTAGTATGATGTTGGCTGTGGGTTTGCCATATATATTAATAGCTTTTATAATTCTGAAAAACTTTCCTTCTATGCCTAGTTTGTTGAGGGTTTTTATTATGAAAGGGTGATAGATTTTGTTGAAGGCTTTTTCTATGCCTATTCAGATGATCATATGGTCTTTGTTTTTGCTTTTGTTTATGTGGTGAATCACAGTTATGAATTTACACATGTTGAACCATGCTTGCATCCCTGGAAGCCCATTTGGCCTTGATGGATTATTTTCTTGATGTGCTGTTGAATTTGGTTTGCTAGTATTTTATCAAGGATTCTTGCATCTATATTCATAAGGGATATTGGTGTGTAGTTTTCTTTTTTGTTGTGTTCTTTCATGTCTTTGGTTTGGTACCAAGGTAATACTGCTTTCATAGAATGAGTTGGGGAGGATTCTCTCCTTCTCAACATTATGGAATAATTTCTGTATTATGGTTACTGGGTCTTCTTTGTAGGTCTGATAGAACCTAGCTTGAATCCATCTGGCCCAGGGCTATTTTTGTTGGGAGGCTTTTGATTACTGTTTTGATTTTGCTATTGATCTCTTCAGTTTTATTTATTCCTGATTGAGTCTTCAAAGGTTGTGTGTTTCCAGGAACTTTTCCACTTCCTCTATGTTCTCTAGTTTATGCACATAGAGATTTAGGTAGTATTCATGGATGATATTTTGTATCTCTGCCTTATCAGTTGTAATGTCATCATTTTCATTTCTGATTGAGCTTATTTGGTACCGTCTCTTCTGTCCTTGGTTAGTCTATCAAGAGGTCTGTAGATTTTGTTTATCTTGTCAAAGAACCAAGTTTGGTTTTTTTTCATTAAGCCTTTGTGATTTTTTTCCTTTTCATTTAGTTCTGCTCTGACTTTCATTATTTTTTTTTTCTTCTGTTGGCTTGAGTTTGATTTGTTTTTCCTTTTCTAGTTCCTTGAGTTATGACCTTAGGTTGTTAATTTGTGATCTTTCTGTTTTTCTGATGTAGGCATTTAAGGCTATGAATTTCCCCCTGAGGAATGCTTCTGCTGTGTCACATAGATTTTGATAGCTTCTGTCCCCTTTGTAATTTGGTTCAAATAATTTTCTTATTTGCATATTAATTTCATTCTTGACCCAATAATCATTCATTCAGTCGTAGATTTTTTAATTTCCATGACTTTGGGTAGGTTTGAATGTTTCTGTTTTAATTGGTTCCTAGTTTTATTCCACTGTGGTCTGAGAGTACATGGCATGATTTCAATTTTTTTGAATTTGTTGAGACCTTTTTTGTGGCGTAACACATGATCAGTCTTGGAGAATGTCCCATGTGCTGCTGAGAAGAATGTATATTTTGTAGTTTGGGGGTAAAATGTTCTATAATGTCTATTAAGTCCATTTGATTAAAAGTTTGATTTAAGTCCATTGTTTATTTATTTATTTTCTGTTTTGATGATTTGTTGAACTCTGACACTGGTGTGTTGATGTCCCTGGCAATTGCAGTGGTGCTATTTATTTCTTTGCTTAGCTATAGTAAAATTTGCTTTATGTATCTGGAAGCTCCTGTGTTGGACACATATATTTAGAATTACTATGTCTTCTTGTAGCCTAGCTCCCTTTACCATTATATAATAATCTTCTTTGTCTTTCTTTACATTTTTTGATTTAAAGTCAATTATTTTCTGGTATAAGAATGGCTATGCCTGCTCTTTTTTAAATGTCTATTTGCATGGGATATTTTTTTCCCACCTTTCATGTTGAGTCTGCATATGTCCTTGTGTTTTGAATGTGTTCCCTGGAGACATCAGATATTCGGGTTGTGTTTGTTCATCCATTCAGCTAGACTATGTCTTTGTGGGGAGCATTCACGTTCACTCTGTTAACATTGATTGATAGCATTTATTTGTAGGATGTTGGTCTGTTCATCCTGTTGAGTAGTCCTGTATTAATTTGTTTTACCTCTTGTTCTATTGTTTTATAGGAGTTGTCAGTTGGGGGGGTGCGTAGGTGAATTTACACTGGTAGATATTTGTTGTGCTAATTTATGTATAGTGATATTCTGAGAATTTTGTGCAGAGCAGGTATTGTCATGTCATATCCTTCCAGTGTTTGCTCCTCTGGAAAAGACTTGATTTCTCTGTCTATTGTGAAACATAGTTTTGCAGGATACAAAATTGCTGACAGTTGTTCTGTTTAAGTCAATTGAAGATGGGGCCCAATCTCTTCTGGTTTGTAAGGTTTCTGCTGAGAAGTCTGCAGTTAGCCTGATGGGTTTTCCTTTGTAGGTTATTTGATGATTTTCTCTTGCTGCTTGGAGAATTTTATTTGCTATGAATCTTCCCAGTGTTCGATGTCTGTCTTGTATCTATATGTCTGAATTTGTGGTGATGCCAGAGAAGTTTTCCTCAACAATTTCCTTAAATAGATTTTCCATGGTTTTAGCTCTTTCTTCTTCACCCTCAGGTATACCTAAAATTCAAATGTTAGTTTGTTTCACATAGCCCCTATCTCTGTCAGTGATTGTTTGTACTTTTTTATACTCTTCTTTGCCCCTTTGAATGACCAGGCTATCTCAAGAGCCTTGTCTTCAAGCTCAGAGATTCTTTCTTATCCTTGGTTTTGCCTGTGTGTCTTGAAATTCTGCTGTGTTTTGAAATTCTCTAAATGACTCTTACATTTCTTTAAGTTCTATTATATTCTTTCTTATGTTGCCTAGCTCTCTAGTGACTTTTTAATTTTTTTCATTGATTTCCTGAAATATTTTTTGCTTAGCCTTGTTTATTTTCAACTTTCTCCTCAATTCCATTTATCTTATTTGTCATCCATATTCTGAATTCCACTTATGTCATTTCAGCAATTTCCTTGTGAGTGGAGTCACTATTTTAGGGCCATTGTTCTCCTCTGGGGGTGTCTAACTATTTTGTTTTTTCATGATGCCAGTGTTCTTTTTGCTGTTTTGTTTTTCTCTCTCATCTGGCTCGTCTTCTCTCACCTCTGTTTTAATAGGATTGCAGGGCACCTGTTCTCCTTGGCTGAGGACTCTCTCAAACCAAGTCCAGGAGTGATGCTTGCTCAGGGCTGGGAGGTCCTGAATGAAGTGTCAGACCTCAGAGTGGTTCTGCTGGCCACTGCTGGGACAGTAGTGGTGGGGACTCAGTACTAGAGTCTTAAGGTCCGAGCACAATTCTGGAGTCTCAAGGGTGGAGACCCAGTAGGGGCCCTGGAACTACAGAGTAGAGCCTCAGATTTAGGCACAGAGAGAGCTTCAGAGCTGGCCAAGAGCTTCAGAGCTGACTCTGGGAATTTGGGGTGCAGATCTGCCCATTTAGGGGACTGTTCCACCAGTGTGGGAGCTGTTGATGCCCAGTCACACTGTCTCAATGGCACAGGGTCTCCATAGGTGGGCCAACACTGCTGTTCAGCCCATGTTCTCCTCCCACACTTAGGACCCACTGAAGCAGTAGCCCCAGGTTTCCCAACTGTGCTTGTGGTGTCTGGGTATTCTCCTCTGTTTGGTTCCCATGCAGGTGAGGAGGTGTGTATGCTTGGCCCCCAGTCACAGGGCAGGACACAGAGCAGCGTCTTTCCCCCTCTGGCTTGGTGAGGATGATGCAGAGACTATTTCTGGAAGGCTGGGTTCCATGCAGACTTGGCTGCATGCAACAGGATGACCACAATGGCATTGGTTGCAGAAACCTAAGATTGGCAGGCACCAGATCTCTTCTGCCCTTGCTTTCCAGTGGAATGTCTTTGCACAGACTCTGAGCAGCTCCCTGATCACACAGAGGTCTGCAGTGGAGAAAGGAAATCCCTCACAAATTGAGCTGCCTCTAACTTTTGTTTCTCTCCTAATAAGCAGTGTCCCCTCAGATTGCTTCTGTCCAGCTGTAGTGAAGATGACTCTGAACACATAAGAGAAAAATGGGTCTGGCAGCAATGATTCCGCTTAGGTGGCTGCAGCAACAATCCAGATGAGAAAAGGTGAGAACAAAACCAGGACAGTGATAGAAAAAATACGGAGGAGGGGGCATATTACAGAGGCATCCAGGAGGATTTTGCAACTTAATTGCTCAACTCACTTTTATTTGTTATTTAGCGTGTACTAGGAAGACTAGGTAGAATTAATCCCCGACCCTACAATTGAGGAGCTCAATTATTTTAGAGAGTGTTAAAAATGAGGTGTTTTACAAAAGGAGAAGAAATTCACTACATGGGCAAGTATTTTGGAAGAATCAAATGAATACGAATTTTGATAATACTCTTTCAATTAGCACTCATTTATAGGTGTTTTTAAATAACTATAATAATGCCAGGTACTATTTTTTACATTTGTTAATTTATTTAACCCTCACAGTAGCCCTATGAGGAAGGTTCTAGTATTAGCTCCCTTTTGCAGATGAAGAAATGATAGTATTTTTTGGTTGAAATACACCAACTGGCCTATCTAATTATCATGATAAAATTTCCTACGTCTAGAATACAGCCTTAGATACCAGATGATAAGATGGAGCTAACAGCACTGTGCAAGCTACTTGGTCTTTTTCTGTTTTGGTGGCCTATGTGCAAAAATATAAATGAATTGGCCCAGGTCAAGAGTCACTTTGCTTTGACTCCAGTCCATTGCTCCTAATCCAACTTGCTGCACCAAAAATGGGTGGTTGGATATATGAAAGCATAGATGGGTGTTTAGGTAGGGGGTGAATAGATAGATCCATCTTAGGACATGACTTTTAAAACAGCTGAAGCCCCTTAATCTTCTATAGCATGCATGTGTTAGCTCTTAAATAAAAGCCAAACAGCCATGGGTATTTGAACATATTCCCTGGTACTACATTATCATGCTGTATTTTCTCCTTTGAAACCAGTGTTTTTATTCAGTCCTGGCTTCCTGTGCTAAGACCATCTTGAGCCATTCACCTTCCTCATTCTGAACTTTGCGGCCACGCCCCAACCCAGTGGTCAGTGCCCTAGGTTATCTGACAATCTTTCAGGAACAGAAAAATTCAGACTAGTTGAATGAGGGGAGAGAGGGATAGATATATTAGCAAATGGACCTTATAAATTACTAGATTAGAAATAGCTGTTGGTCCCCAAAATATATCCCCTATTCCTCAACACTATTTTATTTTTGTTTCCACTTTCTACAGCTTGTCTTGGCAGAGTAATTTTTTAACAGACTTATTCTAATTGACTGTCTTGTTTATTTTGAGACATTGTCACATCCATGCCCAGAGCAAAAATTATATAATGTTTTGCTAGAGTAACTGGGAGTTCAGCAATTAGAGTTCAGCAATTAATGGCACAAGCATCAAGTCATGAGACTTTTTCATTCTCTATAGGATCTCCTGTTTGTATGACTTTGATCTTCAAAGCCTTTTTTTGGAGATACCAGATTTTATACTTCAGTATGTCCCTGCCCTCAGGATTAACTAATAAAGCCTTTCTCTCAGCTTTAACAAATACTGTTCTATTTTACTTGGATTCAAAGTATCTTTTCTTTAAGGGTTTGGTTTGGTTTACACAGCCATCATATGGGCCTTTTGTTCTTTGCCTGTTTATTTTTTTAAGGGAATATCCAGATTTGTCTCTAGTTCTATCATGAAGCCAACTATGTAAGAGTGGAAAAGTGGAAATCAGAGCACGGATCAAGGGAAGAACACAGGTTCTCGGAAGACTGAAGCACCAAACATGACTCTGGGAGACCCTTTGGATTCCCAGCTCAATTGAATTTAGTTGTGTTATCCATATTATACCTCTAAATGAGATTCAATTCAACAGAGTTGTGACATGGTGTAGTAGAAAGTCTGTCAGCTTTGTTATGACCAAAGTAGAAAGTTATGAGCTAATTCCCATTTACTCATTTTAGCATTTTCCCTCCTTCTTTCCTTCCCTCCTTCCTTCCCTTCTTTCCTTCATTCCTTCTTTCCCTTTCTTTCCTTCTCTTTTTATTTCTTCCCTTAAACATACATTCACTGTGCACCTGCTATGTGCCAGGTTCTGTGTTTGCATCAGGAGGAAAACCGCATATTCTATAGACTTAGAATATGAAATGTTAATACCCCTGACCTGAGGGTCACACTTATCCAGAAATATCAGGTAAACTTCCTTGTGAACATCGAGCTCTGGTGAGTAAGTGCAAATGAATACAGTAGAGCTGGTAGGAAGAGGGCTCCCAGAAGAAGGATTGACAAGGGCAGAGGGCCTGTGAAAAGAATAGAAGAACAACAGTGAGCTGGGTGCTGAGACTGAGGGACTATGGTGAAAGATGAGTCATGAAAGGTAAGCCAAGGTCAGACAAAGGAGGGTCTATCCCATGCTAAAGAGTGGAAGAGGTATGTTTGCAATGACTATCCTGATACATTGAAAATGCTATTGTGGATACAAAGAAGAGATCAGGTTGGAGAAGGGAATGAAGGGAATTGGTCACTCATATGAGTGAACCAATTAAGAGGATATGACACCAAGCCAAGGGTGATCTAATGATAACTTCTGCTTGGATGAGGTGATGAAGAGGGAAAAAATGGACATATCCAAGACAAAATTGGAGGAAAACGTCCTTCTTTAAACTTCTCATCCAGGCTAATTTTTATTCTTTTGGAAAGCCTCTCTCTTTTGCTGAGATGAAGAGTGTATTTTTACACTGTTGTCATCTTGTTCCCCTTTATGACCAGATTGGGCTTTATAAAGTTTTCCATTTTATGTGTTTATTTTTAACAAGATAACAAGTGAGCAGTGGCAAATAAAGCCATTGAAAGTGACCTCATGTATCTAGTGGTTTAGTGTGAATTCACTCTTTCAAGATTGAAGAAATCATTCTTAAATAAGACCTATTGTTGGGCCTGCAGAATTCAGAAAGAATTAAGCCACTATCCTTATTTGTCCTCAAAGAATTCCTATATTAGTGGAGAAGGACATGCAAATAGATAATCGCAATATGGTATGAACAATGATCAAAAATATGCACCAGATGCTGTAAAGATCTCAAAGAGGAATTGAATAATTCTGATGATAAGTAAGAGGACTAAGAAGGTCACAAGTCACCCAATATTTGAGACAAAGCAGTGGTTTTCATACTAAAACTAAAGACATGATTACCAGGCAGAACTTGGGTGAGTGGACTAAATGCCTCAAGGGAAATAAAGCCAGTTTTGAAATGCTCTGGAGACATACATGGCTTTGGGCATCTCTTTGAGAGATACTCTGATTAACTGGATCTCCAACCACAGTGACTGGTAACACCGAAAGAACAGGAAAATAAAAAGTTTCCCCAGACCCTGATAGGGTATCAGCAAGTTGGCCAACATAAGGGGCCTGCTGGGACTTGAGTCTAGTTACAGGTCTAGAAGTAAAGAGTAGTGATGAGGGTGGGTCCTGGCAATAATCAGCATCATAAAGCAAGGTAAATCCCTCAAGAGAGGCCATTACAATTTCCTCAAGTAAGGCAGGGTTAATTTCCTTCGACAGGAATGGAGAGGTCCCTTCCAATGGAAGCGTGGAGGCTGCTTCCACTGGCAAAGAAGACTCATCAGAATACAGGGGCTCACTATTCCCAGCCTTATTGGTGTCTTCCCCCACATCCTTATTCAAATTTTCGATATCCTAATTCTTCTCAATCAATGTCCTCACTTCTATAATAGACATCCTGGCAGGCTGGGAGGTCAACTTGCACTGCATGTCAACCATCACAGGATGAGATTCTGGGTTTGGTTGTCAGCAATCTCAGCCCTGTGGCTACAGGAAACAAGGGGCACCCTCAGGGTATACATAGAAGCTTTCAGGTCATTTACATGCCATTTGAGTTGGGAATTTGAATTCCTGAGCTCATCCTTAGTATCCCACACTTTGTCCAATGACATTAGAAGCAACCATCCAACCTCATGATAGTTGTTAGTTCAATAAAAATATTCAAAATTATCATATACATAGTGAAACATATCCTTGCTTGTTATAAGTGGTTGATTAGGAGTGTCCAATGGTGATATTTTGCATACTTCTATTGCCAGATCACAGCATGGATTATCAGTGCTCTATTTACTACTGAAAATAGTCCTTAATTAATTAATTAGTTAATTAATTTTAATTGGATAAAAGGTATACAAATTTATTTAACATGTATACCCAGGGAGAATCACAGAGTTATCACTTACCCCTCAATAGGGTTCAGAAGGTTATATGCCACATCCTGTCAAAATAGGTTATGGGAGGGGAGAGAAGAATAATTCTGCCCTAGTGGATTACTAGGGAGAATGAATGAATCAGGGAACAGAGATTAGCTTGTACACTGTCTTGTAAAAGGATCTGTTCAGACGTGGTTATATTCTCGGTCTTAGAGGAGGTGAAGAAAAAAACAATTATTCCTTTTGGTGGCTCTGGATTTTAGGCAGAAAAAGGAACTGCAACTTCTTTGGGAGAGATGGTGGTGGAGGGATGGACAGAGAGACCTTGAGACTTCTTCACTTTAGCATGTCAATGCACCATATATTGCGGTATTGTTTTCTGAGCCTCAACATTTCCCTGTCTGAAAACTCCCCAGAACTTTCACACACTGAGAGGTAAGCACATGGCTGTGGAGAGGAAAATTGAGTTAATTGATGAATGGCAAAGAATCTCATTAAATCAGTCTCCCATTTCTGGAGATAGGCAAGTCTCATTAAAGAGCTACACCTCATTTCAGGGGATGGCATTGCAAATGGGTTTTCAAACAGAAAAAAAAAAAATAAGTAATGTTTGGAAGAATCTATAAACCTGTTTCCTTAGAGTCTGGAGAATAGTCAGTTGAGGTGTCTAGATGTTAGACTTGAAGCATCTTCAGTTAAAGTGGAAATACTCAGTGGCGATATGACAGACTTTTCTCACGTGTAGTTTGTATGTCACAAGGTATGCTTGGCCTCAGAAAAAGGTAGTAGCAATTTCATTGAGTCCAAGTCTGAAAAATAGAAGAAAAATTTGGATATATTAGTTTGGAAACTTGAAGCCATTAAAAAATTTAGAATTCAGTCCAAATTGTAAGCAAATAATAAAAACTCAAAAACAATGGGCAAGGCTAGAATCTAATAATGGATGTATTATAATTTTCTTCTGAAACGTAATTTTTCTCTCCAGTCTGCCATTTCTATGAAAGACAAATCATAATAGGAACAATTTATTTGCATAATAAATTTTAGTTTCATTATGCTTAGCCTGATTACTTGCATGAAGTGCAGCAAGAATAGTGATTGGCCATATAGACTTTTTAAAAAATTGGCTTTGCTGGAACTTTTTAAAGGAATTTCAGATAAGACTTTGAAAAGCCTCAAAAGGCTAGCCAAGGCAAGAATTTATCATTAGACTGCCTGCAATAATGAATTGGTGAATTCCTCCTTTCCCGAAGTCCCAACATATTTTGATGTTCCTAGATCTGTCAGAAAGTGACATATGACTTACCACAGGTCAGGAACTTTGAATAGGAACTGCATAGACAAGGTACCAGGCCGATCTTTTCAAGGGGCTTTACTGGCTCTATAAAGTCAAACTCAATTTCTCAAAGCAGTCTGGGCATATCTGAAAATATGCCATTCCAGTCGAAGCCTTGATAAAATAACCAATGCCTCTAATTATGTCCTGTTACAAAGTAAACAAATTTTGATTGAACTTATGCAAATAACTATATAGCCAAAAATTAAGAATACCCACAAAGTTTCCAAACTCTGGATAAAGCAGATAGAAAGAAAGAAGAATATCTCAAATCTTGTTTACATAACTATACTTTACCCAATTTGTTGTAAGATATAAGTAGTTTAAGAGAAAAAATAAGTTTTCTTGACTTTGGAAATAAAATAAAAAGAATCAGCAATGTTTCAAACAGAAAAATTCATGAAAAAGTTGTTGGGTCCTCTATCAGTTCAGTCCCACATAATTACCTCTTGTTCTGCTTCATGTTGGGTTAACAATCTTCACACAGTTTCTTAACTAGAGCTCTGGAAGATTTTACCTAGTTCAATGGCATAATCTCCAAAGTTATCAGATACCTGTATTCATGAGTGCTTGTCACATTGCAGCACAATTCACAATTGCAAAGGTATGGAATCAATCCAAGTGTCCATCAATTCATGAGTGGATTAATAAAATGTACATGTATACCATGGAGTACTACTCAGTCATAAAAAAGATGAACCAATACCTTTTGCAACAATCTGGCTGGAACTGGAGACCATTCTCCTAAGTGAAGTGTTGCAAGAATGGAAAAACAAATACCACATGTGCTCACTATTAAATTGGAACTAAGTGATGAGCACACATGTGCACAGAGGGAAGTAAAACTCCATGGAAAGCAACAAGTGGGGAGGGAGAAGGGATAGGTTAAAACAACCTGATGGTTACTATGAACACTATTTGCGTGACAGGCACACCTATAGCCAGGACTCATGCATTACAAAAGTGATCCATGTAACCTAAAACATATGTACCCCCTTAATACTTTGAAGTAAAAAAGAAATAAAAAATGTTTAAAAAGAATGCTTGTCAGAATCGTTTCCATTAATTTTATTAGAGAAGAACCTAATTTTGGATTGTAGCTGATTATAAACTTCTTTTTGAAGAGAATCAAATAAAACAATAATTGTGGATGACCAAAGTCAGAATAGCCATGGTTAAAGATGCAATTGACAAGGAGATTTGGTTATTTCTGTGTCATACAACAATGTAACATAATAATCATAAGTTACTAATAACATATACCAAGATGTCAGAATTTTAGGAATCTCATATAATTTTGGAATATATATTAATAATACATTTATACAAACAACTCGAAGACAGTTAACCACCATTTCATATTTGATGATGCTTCCTGTGTAATTTTGACATATCAAATAAGCCTAATATGTGTCTCTTGGACTTACAGGGACCCTAATGTCCAAAAAGTTAGTTTGAAGTCAAAAAGAATGAATTTAGAATCAGAAATTTTGATTTTGGAAAGTTTGTCAAATATTAAAGGTTAAAACACTTAATGTCACAAAATAAGACCACAAGTCAAGTCACTGTGAAATGACAATAATTAATTTAGCTAAAGTAATAATTCAAGTATTTTGAAAAGCAAAAACTTTACTCATTAATAGAGAGGAGATGCAATTTCCTAATCAAAAGATCTAATAAAAACAGCATGAGACAAACTTAATCTGTCACTCCTTCTCTCCACTCTCTGTTTTACAATTTACTCAAAAGATATCTTTTACTATATCTTTTTAATATTATGCAACAAACAATTTTGTTCAAAAGAGAAAAGCAAATTCTACCTTTGCTTAGGTATATATTATTTTGTATATATTATTAATATATATTTTATATATTTGGTATATATATATATTATTAGCACCAAAGCTAATTTTAACAAAACCTTGTAAACAAATCCATTCAATCTTAATCAGCTTTGACCACGCAAAGTAAGTTTTCCATAAACCTTTTATAATTTTTCTTCATCATCTTTCATTTTCAACTTTCTATGTCCATTCAATTTTATCCATAATTATTTTCTTTCAATTTAAGACTTTTAAAAACCTTTAGAAAAAAATTGCTTTCCCTTTAACAAAGTCTATAATTTTCATGCCTTCCAAAACTCACAGATAATTTAAGCAAGTATCAAAAATATCAAAGCAGCAATAGTTTTATGACCTTCAAACATCTAACACAGACACCATAAACCTGTCTGACCAATATATCCAACTAAAAATGTCTAAATTAAATTTTGAAGACTTTTCTATTTTACTTAACCAACAATTTTCAAACTAGCTTTATTTACCAAGAATTACTAGAGTCACATGAACTTGGAAAGCAAGTTGGCTTATTTAGTTAATTTACAAATACTCATTTATTTGTAAGTTAATTTAGTATCCATATAGACAACATACAGACAGGCATATACACATGTACATGCAAAGATATAATAAACATAAATAAAGACTTTTTAGCTCTAATTTTAAAATTTTAGCCATGAGACTGGTAAAAACTCACTAATTTAAAAGGACAGTTGGATTAAACCATGTCTTTGTAAATGGAAAAGGTTAAAGTTTATCTCACATGGCCACCACCCTCACTGGGTGAAGGTGATTTTGGAGATAATGGGGCGGCAAATTTACATCTCAAAGAAAGAGAGAGAGAGAGAGAGAGAGAGAGAGAGAGAGAGAGAGAGAGAGAGAGAGAGAAGGAGCATCTAGCCTTTTCCAAGAAAGTTTAGGTGCCCTAGAAGCCTAACACAAAACCTTAGGAATTTGCCAGAGGATACTATGAGGAGACATATAGATGAGCCTAGAGGATATTCAGAAATCCTCATAAAATAGCCAGCTAAATGTCAGAATGTCATATATTTGAGACCAGTCTATCTAGATGGGTGGCTTTTTAATTCAGTTTGTTTTCCAACTGTACCACTGAGCTCAGGGCAGAGCCCACAATGAATCCCTGATTTCCAGAAAGAGAGACATGCCATGAAATTGGGTGTACGATGTTTTTACAGTGTACTTTGTTACAAAGACATTTCTAAATGTTTGAAATATGTTCTTTCTTACCTAAACATAAAAAGAAATGAATGACCCCTGTAGTAATAATTATTTACTGTAAATAACTACAACTCTTACCAGGGACATGCCCACCATCACACACACAATTTTTTTCCCCTCAATACAGAGTAATTTCTTTTACTCCCCAAAGTCAAAGAAATCAGGTGATTCAATGCAAAAGAGAGCAAAGTTTAGACCTGAGAGGAGCCTGCTCATAATTCTTGAAACTCCATAAGGAAAGCAGAAGACCCCCCAAAGAGGGTGAGTGGTCTCTTTTTCAGAGTGCCTTAAGGTGTCTGAGTCATTAGAAGTCCCCTCTAGGGTCTTTCTTGAGGCAAAGACAGCAAAGACGAAGAAATAGCAGGGAGAATTTCCATTATATCATACTGTATTATTCAATAGTCCTGAGAAAAACATCACTACACTATATTTGAACATGGTGTTTACATTAAAACAGGTTTGTAATATGTTAATTTATTAAATTTTCCACTAATAAAATTATAAGTAATTCCTCAAAAAAAAAAAAAAAAGAAGTAAATGGGAGAGCAATTCTCAAGGAAGGATGCAAGCAGAGGAACCAAGCACATGATTTTTTGAAACAGGTGATTCAGTTAACTGAGAAAAGATTCCCCAAAACAGAATGTATAGAGAAAAAGCAGAAAGGTGTTTTAAATTTTAAACATATATATATTTAATATATCTATCTATGTTGGACATCTAAGCTCTAACCTTAGAGCTCTTAAAAAATCCTTTCAAATCTCTATTATCAGATTTTAGCTGAAACAAATAGCTGACATTTCTGGCTTTTGAATCCTTTTATAAAAAAGGTACCCTCTCAAGTGACTCATCAAAACCAACAAGCCCTAACCAAGGTTATGACTTAACCAAGGAAGCGTGAAGTGTCTTTAAAGAGGTGCACAGTAGTCCTCACAAGATCTAGAACCGCCTTCAAATACAGTTCGAAGACAGGAAAGTTTTGCTAGCCACAAACAGGATACAAACCATATTTCTGTCTGACCATATTCTCTAGGGTTTCAGCTTCTTGGCTGACATATGCACACAAAGGCCTAAAAGTGCCACATGCCCCCACAGATGGAAGAAGATGGGAAATCCAAAGCCGTCCATGGGAGAGAAATAAAAGAATCAGTAACAATTGAGTACCCCAAAAGGTCAAAAGTCACACGAATTTCAAACCAAAAGGGACTGATTTCCTGATCAGGATTCAAATCCAAGCTGCAAAGGTGCAAGCCCAGAGTTTTAAACAGGCTTCATGGTGAATCCCTCATGGAATTCAAAAATGGGCAGTTTGAACATACAAAGGATTTTAACTTTATTTTAGGTCATATTTTTGCTCTTTGATTCTCTTTGTCAAGAGAATTTCTAAGGGTAGCCATGACACTATTACGTGTCTTTTGTTTTTTATCTTTTCGTAAATACAAATAAGGCAATTGTTTAGCATAAGAGATCTCCATTTTTTTTTTTTTTTTTTTTTTTGTATTTATTTAGGAGTCTAATTTAAAGGACCCGTCTTCTGGCCACTAACAATTAGAATTTCCAGTGGTGTACTTATTCCAGTAACAACTCAATCCAATAGCTTCTTCAGAGAGGAAGTAATCCCAAAGATCTACTCACACTCCCAGAAATAGGCAAAGTGAGACAAAAGCTTCTCTTGAGAGCTTGACACATTCAGAACACACAGTGTCAGGTTCCCACCCACCCTGAGACTGCCCACCTGCTATAACCTGGAAACCACATCACCAGGATGGTGGAGATCAAGGAAGTGAGCACCACTTGGGACAAGTCAAGCTTTCACAACACGAGGTGAAAGGGAACTTTATCTGGTACCCCTTATGATGACGGGAAAACACAGAAAGACAAAGACAAAAGGAAAAAAGGGATAAAACAATAAGAGTATTCATACCTCAAAGTATTAAAAACTACACCAGAGTTGCTATGCCCCAAGAATAGCCACACGAACCCTTTTCTCCTTTAATCAAAACTTTGCAGAGGAGACAAACAATGATTTTGACTGTCCACTCAATTGGATTGCGTAGACAGAGAGGCCAAGAGCCTGACTGGTAAGAAATTTTTACCCTTTTGCCAGCTTTTCACGTTCCTGGGCTCTCTGCACTGCAGCTTCCGGAAGAGCAGAGTGGCTGTGGTGACCCTATTTGCTGTGCCAGAAATAAGGGGAGCCAAGGGACACGTCCGCTTCACCCTCTGAAGCTTCACTGAAGAATCAACTCACAAAAGGCTGATTAATTGGAGAAAAGTTCTACAAATGTATTTAACAAGTATACACAGGGAGAGTCACAGAGTGATTACTCTTGTCATTAGTGTCTTTAAATCTAATCACATTAGAAAGCCAATTCTAGAAACCCCAGAACTAATTCAGAAAATTCATCCTTCATCCTTATTTTTTTTTCCTTTAGAACCCCTGTCAGTATCAAAATCTGCATTCTACATATGGAGAGAAAGAGAGAGAGGGGGGAGAGAGAGAGAGAGAGAAAGAGAGAGAGAGAGAGAGAACCCTATTTATTTTTAAAAAATATAAGAAATTGACTCGTGATCATGGAGTCTGGCAAGTCCCACAATCTGCAGGATAAGTTGGCAAGTTGGAGTCCCTAGAGAGCTGATGGCTTAATTTTAGTCCAACTTCAAAGGCCTGAGAACAAGAAGAGTTGATGGTACAGTTCCAGTCCAAATCTGAACCCCTGAGAACCAGGAAAGACAATGGTGTAGCTCCAGTCTGAAGGCCAGCAGTCTGGAGAACCAGAAAGAGCTGATGTTTTGGCTGAAGTTCAAAGTCAGACACAAAGCCAATGTTTCAGTTCAAAGGCCACCAGGCAGGAAAAATTCTCTCTTACTCAGGAAAGGGTCAGCCTTTTTGTTCTATTCAGGTCTTCAACTTATTAGATGAGGCTTGCTCATGTTATGGAAGACAAACTGTTTTACTTAGTGTATTGATTCAAATGTTAATCTCAACCAAAAACACCTTCAGGGACACTCCCAAATAATGTATGACCAAATATCTGGTACCTAGTGACCCAATCAAATTGACATATAAAATTAATCATCACAGATAGTATTTAAGGTGGCTTTCTTTGTAGCTTATATAAAAAGATGAGGAGCCAGATCACCTGAAATATATCTGCCTTACACTCACTTATAACTAAATATATATTATACATAGTACATAGTTTTTGTGTAGGAGATTTTACAATGTTTTGATAAACCCATAATGCCCTATTCATCCCCTGATAATTGGGATGCAATTTTGTCTTCAACCTGATTTTCATAGTCCGTGGATCAGACAGACCATCTTCTTCCCTTCATAAAGCAAATTATTCTTCAATTACCATAAGGGAATGGTTTTAAAAATATATAGTTACTTAAAATATTTATTTCTTAATTACAGGTTTTGATGCTTTGAGTGTTTGCACCAGAATTGAGAAAAGGGACAAACTGGGATGTGACAGAGTTAAAACAAATGCTTTAGCCAACCCCATGATGGGGGCAGGTGACTTTGGAGACAAAAAGCCCTACAAAGTTGTCCTGAATTTTGATATGGGAGCAGAGTATTTGGACACTGGACCAGTCATTAAATAAATTATGTACCTGGGAAGGAATTATGGTCCTATATAAGGAGTATTACTTCAGCCAAGTAATCAAATGAAAGCTATGAGCCATCAATACTCCCTGAGCTTGGGTAAATGAGCTTTTCAGTCTTGGACAAAGATGATGAATCTGGTGGCCCAGCACATCCTCCTTCCCCTGCTGTAGTTCTTTGCCAATCCTACCATGGTGTGATCAGAATCCAGATGTGTGGTTCAGAATTTTGCATCAAGTGATCTGGTAAAAGTTCTACCCTGGAAAGCAGTATTGGCTAGAACAGCCCTGGAGCTGTGGTTGTGCTCACCTTCTGGTGTTTGATTGGAGATGCTAACAAACGCTTTCCCCAAACATTCCTAGGTCTGTTACTCTGTAGTCACAACTTGAAACAATGCATGGTAAACAATATGATGCAAAATTCAGTGAGGGGGCAGAATGACACGTGGCTTGAGCAAGAGGCTTAGCCTTCATAAAGTTATTCAGGAACCCAAACTTCTTCCATCCTGTGGCTCTATTTTCTTCAAGATCCCCAAAGTTTTCTTTTTTCCACCAGAGGAAGGAAACAGGTGATCTTAAGGACCAGGCTTTTTATCACTTCTACTCACATACATCAGTCTGATGGGACATACATCAGTCTCCTGAGCTTGTATCAGCTAAGTAAGAGAGTCTGGAAGATGTTCTACAGCTTTTTTTCCCAGGAAGGAGAGGAGTCTCTGCCACACAATGGTAAACTTTAGGCAGACCTGGGTTCAAATTCCAGTTGTGTTATCCTTAGCTATGCCTCATGGAGCCAATTGTCCAACCTGTCTATGCTTCATTTTTCTTATCTGTAAAATGTGACTATCATGCCTTTCTCAATCAATTGTTGAAAAACTAAATGAGGTAAATTTAATTTCACAGAAAGTGTTATATAATTTCTCTTTCTCTTTTCTTTTTATTTAGCTCTGTGTAGGCATGATCTTTCTAGCATTCAGATCTGTCCAGCCAAGTGTGGAAGTCGGGAGTTAGCCTCTGTGGAGAGCATTCCTGCATGAAACACACAGGGTAGATGGGCCTCGTTGACCTCCAGAGTTTCTCAGCCCTGTGGGAACCTCTGAGATGTTCATTAAACTCACACTGAGTTGGATCAGAGTCAGACTGGGCATTTACACTGGAACCAGAATCTGGAATGTGCTCAGTAACCATAGCTTTTCTTTTCTTCCGGAACTAAGTCTTCTCGGTGGAATATCGACATCTGTAAAGCTTTCAGATTCGACTTTTCATTTCTCCTGTTTGCAGAACTGTGCTTGTCTTGGCCTTTTCATCTCGGCACTTAACTGAGAAGAATTTCAATTGTTTGCAGTCAGTCCCACAGTGCTTTTCCAATTTCCCTTTGTTTTCTTTGGGATTTTCAGAAAACCTCATGTGTCCTACATAATGTAGTTGTGATTTCAGAAGAGCCTGGTGCCTCAAAGTCACTGATGGATTTTTAAAAATATTTCAACCCCTGTGTCTGAGAAGCAGCATTGGATTAGAAGTCAGGAGGCCAGTGCTACACTCCAGGCCCTGCCGGTAATTAGCTATGTGACCTGCAACAAGTAATTTTTTGCCTTTCTGGGTGTTAGTTTTTCGACCGAATAAGGAGGGTGAGCTGGATCAGTGGTTTGTAAACTATGTTCTGTGGAATCCTGGGGTTTCTTGGAGAAATTTCCAGGGCTATGGGTATTCCCAGGGGCGGTAAAGGGAAGTTTTTGTCCTCTTCAACTCTGCTTTTTGTTTATTTTATTTATATATTTGGAGTTCTGGTAACATCTCATTAACCAGAACATTTCATTAATATATACTTTTTAAAACCACTGAGTTCTGATGACCTCAAAGGGTCAATCATGATTCTACTTTCTCTAACACTGTGATTTGACCAAAGAATGTGTGTTTTTAAAATTTAGTATAAAATGAGGAACTAACAAAATCTTCAAGATTAGAGGAATTTAAATTCAGTTGTATCACAAAAAGGCACAGAAGGTAGTTCAAATAGAAGCTCCACCTCCAATTGCTTTAGTGTAAAATATTTAAATCCTCTAGCTTAAGTTACCCATTGCAAAATGGGAAAGAAAATGCTCACCTTGCAGGTTATGAGGATTAAAGATGAATATAATAATGCCGTATGGTGTCAAACAGAGAGATGTGCATAAGCAAACATGTGCACGTTCCTGGTTTCCACTCCCACACATACCGTCAACTGATTTGTATCTGGTTTTCTTCTGAACCCAGATGTGGCTCCAGAATCCTTCCCTGACTGTGCTTTAGGCAACTACTACACTAAAAGAAATCTATACTTGGGATAAATCATAGCTAACATCCTGTTACACTCCCATTTCCTAATGTAAAATGGGAATTTCTATGCACTGAATTGTGTCCACCCCAAAATTCATATGTTGACATGATAACCTCCAATGTGACTGTAGAAGTAATTGAGGTTAAATGTGGTCATAAGTGTCGGGGCCTGGTGCAACAGGAAGAGTGTCTTCGAGAGACCCGAAAGCAAGCTCTCTCCACCAGGTGAGGACATAGTGGGAAGGCAGCTGTCCGCAAGTCAAAAAGAGGGTCTTCATCAGAACTCAACCATGTTAGCACCTTGATCTTGGACTTTCAGCTTCCAGGACTGTGCAAAAATAAATTTCTGCTGTTTAAGTCACCTAGTCTATGATATTTTCATACAGCAATCAAAGCTGGATAATATAGAAATGTCAATGTCTTCTTTAGATATTTATTATGTTGATTAAAGAAGGCATCATTCATCCAATATCATGCATGTCTACCATGCATGGGACTCTGACAGGTACAGGGCATATAAAGAAACATATGACATAAATCCATTCCCAAGGAAGTAACTGTCTTAAAGAAGGTATTAACTGCCATAACATGAAAGAATAGAAAGTGCATGCTACCTTGTAGATGCACACACACAGTTTTTATTAAAACATGGATCCCAGTTAGATGAAGATTTAAATGTAAATAATATTTACTAAATAAATTTCATTAATAATTCAACTTGGTAAAGAACTCCAATTTATATTCGACTCTCTGAGTATACCAGATGCCTTTTATCTTTTACCACTTTCTCTCCACCACCAGCCACAGTGACTAGCATAGAATAGGAGCTTGTAAATGTTTGTTGAATAAGCACATGAATCAATGTCAATATATAGTATATTATATATAATATGTACAACATGATCCCATATGTATGAGGGGAAAAAGGGAAAATATACACTAAATGGTTAGCAGATTGGCTCCACTGTACATGCACACATCTTTGTATATACTAAAAATAGAGATTTAATTTTCTTTTGTAGTCATCAAAAGAATGGTATCATTGATGTTTGACCAGGAAAACAGAAGCCACTCTAGGTTATCTGATATGGACTGAGTTATATCCTTCAAAAACTTATATTTTAAAGCCCTAACCCCCAGTGTGACGGTGTTTGGAGCCAGGGCCTTTGGGAGGCAATTAGGGTTAGATAAGGTCATGAGTGTCAGAGCCTCCTGTTAGGAATAGTGTCCTCAGAAGAAGAGATACTAGAGCATTCTTTCTTTCTTTCTCTCGCCCTCTATCCCCTCTATCCCTCTCTCTCTCTCTCTCTCTCTCTCTCTCTTTCCACCACATGAAGATACAGTAAGAAGGTGACCACATGCAAGCCAGGAAGATGCCCTCACCAGGAACCAAATCAGCAGGAACTTTGATCTTGAACTTCCTGGCTTCCAGAAGTGTGAGGGGAAAAAAACAAACAAACATATCTATTGTTTAAGTAACCCGGTTGGTGGGATTTTGTTATGGTAGCCTGAACAGTCTACTACATTACTCAAGTGGGAAAGTTCTCAGTACAGGGATTTAGATGCCCACATCCTAGGATGGGCTGGAAAATGGGACTCAGTGGAAGTGAGAATTTTCTGGATTACAGAGAGGATACCGAAAATGGTCTCATTTTCTAGGTTCACCACCAAAGCCAGTGATTCTCAGGAGCTTCCTTAGCACCAACTTTACAACTGTTCTCTGACCACACACCACCCACCACTGGGTGATACAGAAATGTACAACACTGGCTGGTGTGTGGACAGAGAGCTAATGTCAATATTTTATTCATCTCGAGTGCAGAAATCCTATCTTATTCATCTCTTGCACATAGTACCTAGTACAATGGCTAAATAGACCATAGAAAATGTCTTATAAATGTTTGTTGAGTAAAATGCCGTCTCCCATCCTCACAACTTATCAGTAAAGTGCGTATTACCAACCCCAATAATAGTATCTAAAAATCAATAACACTATCATAAAATATATTATGCAACAATTCTCAAACTTTTAGTGAAATGGGAGAATGCTGATTAAATGTTGTCTGCACACACACACATGTGCTCACACCCACAAATACACTTGCACATCAAAGTATTGTGAATGATTAATTCTAAATAAGGGGATTACAGATTCTCTTTTTTCCCTGGTCTTTTAGATTTTTGTTTTTTTAATTATTTTTCAACTTTTTTTACATTAAGCTTGAATTATTTTATGATAAAAATGTTATTAAAAATTGATCCTCATACAAACGTGCTACCATGTTATTCATTAGCATTTCAGCCTGGAGAAGGATATTCAATTAATCTAAGCAATGGTCAGGAACCATAGGAGGAAGGGGAAAAACAAGTTTTCCTGAAATCAAAGCAGCAGCAGCCAATGCCTTTGGAGAATATTCATTCTCCTTTCCCGTTATTCTTTAAAATCCAATTCACCACATGCAGAACCTCAAGATCTCAGTCTCAGCTCAAAATGAGGGTTTCCAATCTCAGAGCACGCTCACTGCTTGATGCAAGAACAATCACAGGGTTTTCAGTTTCCTGACTGGGATGAATGCTGCACCCCTACGGCAGTTTGATGAGAATGCAGGGACTCTCAAACCCTGGGGCTTAACAGTATATGATGTTCTAAGCTTTGTACCTGTAGCAATGCTCAGTGTGGAGCAGGGTTCACACCTTGGCACTACTGACATTGTGGCCTGAAGGTTTTTCTTTTATTTTGAGGAGATGTCCTGTGCATTGTAGAATGTTTAGCAGCATTGCTGGCCTCTTCACACTAAATACCAGGAGCAGTGATGACAGACAGAAGTGTCTCCAGACACAGACAAATGTTCCTTGAAAGCTATTGTAAGATCTTTATCCTAAGAGTAGTTGAAGCCATTGGGGGTTTGAAGCAGAGGATAGAAATGAGCTGGTATTAATGTTATGTCTTCCTAACATATTTATATATAATTGAATGTATTTCAATAAACATTCAAGAAGAGAAGAGGTAAAAAGACAGGCAACATGGTTCACGCTTGTAATCCCAGAACTTTGGGAGGCTGAGGCAGGAGGATCACTTGAGTTAATGAGTTCAAGACAAGCCTGGGCAATATAGAGAGGCCTCGCCTCAACAGAAAATTAAAAATTAAAAAATTGGCAGGGCATGGTGGTGCGTACCTATAGTCCTAGCTACTTGGGAGACTGGGCAGGAGAATTGCTTGAGACCAGGCTTGAGTCCAGGCATTTAAGGCTGCTGTAAGCTATGATTACATCATTGCACTCCAGCCTAGGCAACAGACAATGGATAAAAGCACTACAAAATGTTTAAAACTCTGACTCATTAATTTACACATTTACCTCTTTCCAATCCCATAGATATATTAAAAAAACAAACTTACATGCATGTAGCAGCAGCACTAGGCAAAGGACTAGGAAGTACGATGTAGAAAGAATATTGAGTCTTATCCCATAGAGTGAGAGCTTCTTAGGACCAAGTGTTACATGCTTATATTATCCATTTCTTTATCACTCAATTTAGTATAGTATCTGGCATCTTGAAGATGGTCAACCATATTTGTTCAGAGAATGAGATAATAAGTTAATTGGCTGATTATCTTATTTAATTATCACAAAGGAGAAAATCAATCGGTGAGCTTTGGAAAAAAAATAAAACCACTGCAATTAAAAGCAATGTGTATTACATGTTGATGGTGTTTGGCTTCATCCAAGTGAGGGATGGGCACAGTACGGAAACAAGATAAATAGGATGGAACACCCATCCCCAGCTCCTAAATGTCCATAAATCATTTCTAGCCAAAGGCTAAGAATTAAATAATGTACTAATGTTTCTGGACATAATCAATTTCTCTCTCATGTGTCATGACTCTTCCTCTTTCTCCTGAATCAATCCTATCAACATTCACACATGGTTTTTATCTCCTTTCACTAACCCCCTGGACTGCACACTCTCCTCCAGCCTTCTCAGGGGGACCAAACAAAAAAACAAAACAAAAAAACAAAGACAAAGAAAACTTTCTGAAAAAGTTGTTGACATTTGCTGTCTGTGCTTCCCAGTCTCCCATTTATTTTTCTGATCTTTTCTATCTGGTTTCTGCCAACCACATGCTATGGATATTACTCTCGTTAAGGTCTCTAGAATGCAAAATCAATGAGCAGTTCTGGGTCCTGATCTTACGTGGGAGTCTCTGCAGCACTCATCAGGACTGAGAGTCAATATAACAGAGTGGTTTATGTTGGGGCTTGAAAACACCCTGCATGAATTGGAATTTCAGCTCTATTGCTTATTCAGACATCCTCTTCCGTCATAGCATCGTTTCTCTTCCCTGAAAGTTGTTTGGTTTTGTTTATTTGTTTGTTTTCTCCCATTTGGAACTTTTGCATTTGTTCTTTTGCTCATATGCTTTTTTCCCACCCCCTCCCCATCCTCCATGCTTCACATCTTAGCTGAAGTTCATCTCCTGAGAGAGGGGTTCCCTGTATACTCTTACAAATTAATGTGATTTCCCCTGTAATTTCAATAGCTGGCCCTGAAGCCAGGCCCATGGATATACGGGCTTGGTCACACACTCGGGCTCTATGACGTCAGTCGGGTACATAACCTCCCCTGCATTTTCCTCCTCTATACATTATCATGATGCTTACCTCAACAGATTGCTGTGAGCATCCAGTGAATTAATGCAGATAAACTATTTAGTAAAAGACCTGGAACATAATGAGCCATTATTTTAAGAAAGATCCACACTCACTTGTCCTTTCCCAGGTATGACTGAAACATTTGGTGTGGTTCAAATTGCCCACTTATCTAGAAAAAAAGATCTCAAACAATTGGAACAGACTTGCCATATTGCTGGGGAAAGAAAGTGATTCTTTTTTAAAATAGTCATACTAGAGAAAGGATAGCAGCAGTAAATAGGTCTCCAAAGAAAATGGGAATGAGCCTTCCCCATGTCTTTTAATACAAGTGTTATTTAACTTTTATGGGAGCGCCACAGAGAAGAGACTGGTTTCTACTTGGTGAGCTTACAAACAAAATAAAATAAACAGACAAGGAAGGCAGTGGGGCATTTGATGGACCTCCTCAGAAGACGCAAAGCAATTGGAGAATCAGAATTAACTGGTTGTGTTTATTCACCTCTAACTTCTACCCAGGTTGAACTTTCATCTCTGCTTGAGCACACGTTAATTTGCACTGTTTATTATGAACTTTTCCTGATGAAACACCAGACCCAGACTCCTCCTCTCTCTCTCTCTCTCTCTCTCTCTCTCCTCCTCCTACATGTTCTCATTGAACTTGTGATTGCAGCATATGAAGGGGAGCATGTAAGCAGTGTGAAATTAGAGCTAAGAATAAAGCTGTCATCAGACAATTCTAGTTCTATCACTTGAGCACTGCCTCAAGACCCAGAGAGATTTTCTTAACATAATAAGCCTCATTTCTAAACTGAGGAAAGTGACGTCACCCAGACCATAGAATTGTCCAAAGGTTTAAATAAGATGATTTATGTAAAGCCCTTGAAACTTGCCTGGTCTGGAATAAGCGCTGGTTCAATATTAAACTGCTTTCCTCTGCCCCAGAATCACGACTATGACTATTGCTACCACCATTGCCATTACTAGGAGAGCAGGTGGGTTCTCCTCTCTGTCCAGTCTTGTCTCTTAGCTTTCCAGTCTCTGACTCTTCCTGACACTTGAAAGACCATACTTCATGTAAGACATCCAAGAAGAGATCCACCCTTCTAGGGGAGTTTGGAGAATGGAAACTGGACCATGTATGTGTGTTTAAAGGCCTCCTCCGCCTTTTCAACTCAAGGACTACAAAAATCTAAACAACTGTGACAAATGCATCAGCTGTTTATAAATCTGCTTCATGTCTTGGCTTCTTCCTCCATGCAGATTCTGAACTGCCCTAATGAACCAAGTGACTCTAGACTGGTGGGAAAAGCCTGGTGGTTTTCTGACATAGAAAGGAAGAGGGAAGGCAGATTAGATCATATCTAAAGATGATCAGAGCACCAAGCAGCCACGATCCTCATTTCCTTGCTACAAACACACACACACACACACACACAAACAAAAAACAAAGAAAACAAGAAGACAATGTGCTGTTGTGCTGCTATACCGTTTTATTAACTAAACCCCCAAACTGTGATTAACCATATTCTGTTTTCTTTAATCCATCATTCTCTGATTACTCTCTTCATGACAAAGTCCCTCTGTGGCTCCATCCTCCCACCCAGAATGAACAGAGCTGGGCCTCTCCATGGGCCCATCACTCTGCCCGTTGAATGCGCCATCAAGGCCTAGGGTCTTGGGTGATAACAGTTGCTTGCAGATCGAGCTGGGGAAAGCTTCTAACCTCATGTCAGAAGCGAGGACCCACGTTAGTGGATGAGTTCTCTAGGCAGAGCCTTGCTTGAAAAACCTTATTCAGCTGATTGAACTCTTTCCTGATTGACATGGGAAAAATATGAGGACTATTACTTAGCTACCACATGCCAGGAAGCAAATGTGATAATTATGTCTGTCAATCTGCAGAACCCCTGGTCTCAGCTCCAGTGAAATGCTACCATTTCAATCTCATCTGCAAGAAAGGCGAATGGAGAGGGGACAATGGCTGCAGAGAAAGCTGGGCACACCCCAGCTGCCAGTGTTCGTGCGGGAGACAGCGGACAGTTTGGGTGTCATCATGTTAGCAATCTCTTCAATAAAAAGGAAGCCTGGCTGCTTTGTGCCTTGAAAAGGATCAGCAGTTGAAAGCATTAAAATTAGATGCCATTTTACTGAAGATCATGATTATTTAAAATGTCAGTTGTTTTCCCTAAAACTATCATTTATGATGAAATGCAGTGAAGAATATCAACACAGCCAGAGACAGAGCCTGCTCTGTGCATCACACAGTGAATATGCAGGTGGTCCCAAGAAGCCAGCTACAGCATGCCTAAAATGTGCATGTGAGCAGAGTCCTAGGATGCATTTCTTTGTAAAGAATATTTGTTTGTTTGTTTGTTTAAATTTCTTCAGCACACTAAGTTTCTTCCTGCTGCAGGACCTTTGCACATGCTATTGTCTTTTCCTGAAAAGTTCTTACCCAGAAAGGCTTTCCCTGGCCCCTCAAATGAGCATCAGATTAGCCCAGAATGCCATTTCCCCTTTTTATCACTTTATACCATACAGAGGTATTTCATTTCTATTGACTTGCTTTTCTATTTCTTCCAATAAAATGTAAGCTCCTCGAGGGCATGTGCTATATGCCTCTTTTATTAAATATATCTCCAAATCCTAGCACAGGCAAAGAGAATCATTACTAATAATAGTTTATGTGAATACTTTCTATTGTAGCAGATTATGTTCTAAATGTTTATATGTGTCATGTTTGAAATACAATAACTCTCTAGGATAGGTATTTTACTATTCCATTGTACAGTTGAGGAAACTGAGTCACAAGGATTTAAAGTCTTACTGATGTGTTAAGGCTGAAATCTGGATAGAGGCCGTTGGGCTCCAAAGTCTGTTCTCTTAATTGCACTTAAATGACTGTCCCTTCTATAAGCTTTCAGGTAGAATTTATTAAATGGATAGATGAATAAATGGATGAATGCCTTGATGAAGGGCAGGGTGTCTTGTGACATCTAGTGACTAAGAAAGAACCAAATCCGGGTGGGAAGAGGAACCTGAAAAATTTTAAGAGAATCAACTATCCATAGAGAAAGGAGGCAGACTCTGCTCCTTAGGTAGATAGGACTTGGCAATGGGAGAATCTGCAGGAAATCTGAGCGCAAGGCAGACAGAAGTTTAAAGGACCACTGCTCAGAGAGATCATAGGATGATTCCAGTGCAGACGTTCTTTTGCCATTTTGCACTTTGTACCTGATTTTCAGCCTCATTTCTTAAGCAGCCAAGGGATATCCCACACATGACTGATACCTGAGTGTGAATATTTCCATCAAATAAAGCAGAGCTAAGATCTTCTTGATTAATCCATCCATCCACCAATCACTCAAAGACCCATCTGTATCAAGTCCTCTATGAAGAAGACAGCAAGACAGGATTAGATGTACAAAACATTACTGGAGAAATGAATCTTTTCACAGTAACTCCTGTGGAGCATAAAGAGCACTGTGAGCAGGAGGAACTAAGGGGAGTCTTCAGATGATGACAGAAGTCTTGCACCTGTGAAAAGGAAGGAGGAATATAGAAACATGGTGTATGAGGAGACTCAAACTATAGCACAACTCTGAGACAGTCTCAACCAAGTCGCTGGGGAGGCCACAAGCAAAGGTTGCTCATTAGAGAAGTCCAAAACAGGGCAGAAATAGCCCTTCTTTAGTAACCCCTATGCTTAAACAGTGACTAGAAACAGCCTAGGGAAATCATGGTCTCAGGTGGCAGCCGCAGTGGATTTGAAGGTAAGGTATGGCAGCTGGAGGCTGTCCATCTGCTGTGCTTTTTGTAGCAAGTTCTATTGAAAGGAGCTCTGAGTGGGGCAACCCCATGGCCTCTGCACTACCAGCCCTTTAGCACTTCATTCATGTGCCACCTCTTCTTTATTTCTTATCTTTATTTTTTTTTTTTAGAAAGAGAGTTTATTGGAAATTATTGTTGCAAAGGAGGGAGGCAAGAGGGACCATTATAGTTGGGAAAGGAGGACTATTGCAAAAAAAAAAAAAAAAAAAAAGTCTTGATCATAGGATTGGCAAGAGTCTTAGGGTTAGGCACAAAAAAATTCTCTTTTCTAGAAAGGAATGAGAAAGGCTGGAAAGAACCGAGTGTAAAAAAGTCCTACCTCCTCTTTGAAGCTCTCCCTATTCACCCCACCTGGTGGCAATGTCTTCCTCTAAGAATCTTGGCACTTCCGTCTTGCATTTTCCCCTTTCTTATATCACCTTGAATGTTAGTTTGTGTATGACAAAATTCACAATGGGGTTGGGGGACATTGATCTGCATGCTCATATTGGCAGTTCTCAGATATCAGAACTCTCAATGACATCTGGACACCCACGGCCTTTGCAAAGCAAAAGTGATGAGAACATTGGTACAGGAATGATGGAAATTCTATTGGTGCCACCTTAACAAACACTGCTCTTGATGTCCTGAGAAGACAAACAGACCTAAGATTGCCACATAAAGGCAAAATATGTGTCTATCTTTGTAGTGTCCAGGACAGTTCAGAAAGGGCATTTTTTAAAGTGATACACAGGGTGTTGCCACTTAATGTCCTTTGGGGAACTTCTTCTTCTTTCTTGGCAGACAGGCTATCACACCGGAAGGACCAGCTTATCTTTGGGGTCTGTAAGGAAGCAGTTACATATCAACCAGACCGTCAAAACCACACCAAAGGAGCCCACACAGCTTCAGCTTTTCCTGCCTCAACACAGGATTGTTTAAGAACAGGTGGACTGCTAGATGGAAAGGTGGGAAAACAAGGCAGGAGGCTGAAGGAGTCCTCAGATTTGGGAAAGTCATGTGTACTAGCTGGTATTAACCCATTGGCTTCAAGTTCAGAGTCATATAAGAGGTTTCTCCTTCTCGTCACGGTTTCCCTGCTCAGATATGAGACTCCTGAGTATAAACAACCATCCTCCGTGCTCAGTTTACTGATAAGTGCTGTGTTTCCCAGTGCCGATTCTGCTGTTTTCTCAGTTGTCTCTCCTCATCAGGGAATCGAGTGTGACTGTGACCAGCCAAAGCATTAGACCTACTACCCCCCAACTTCACAAGAACCAGCCATCTATCTGTCTGTATTTCTGAGTGAAATTTCCTGCCCGATTCCCTATTACCAGGCTGTAGCCTCTGGATCTCACACCCCACTTCACGGACCCCTGTTATCTTGAATCATGACTGGGACTGAGACATTTCTTGGGCACCATGTCTACCCCATAGAACAATTAATTGCGTCTTTTCACAGCAACTGGATACAGAGAAAAATGAAATTTAAGGGTGGAAGAGCTTGGTCTTAGGAAGTTATCATTAATTCTAGAATTGGTCAGCCACCCCAGTCATATATTTTCATAGCATCATGCCCATTCTTTGCATTGCATTTGTCATGATTTTAATTATTGTTGTAATGCTTCCCCCCACTTCAATGGCTTCATGAGGTCGCGCTGTCTTGTTCATTGTAGTATTCCCAGACACTGACATCAGTCATGGCACACAGAAAACAACCCATCAATATTTGTTCAATAAATGAATGGATAAATTAATGAATGAATGCAAAGGATCTACTGAGTGATGTTAAACTCACCTTTGGAATAAGAAATATATGCTATAAATTCTAGAAGATGTACTCATGTAGCCCATGAGTTCTTCTCAGTAAAAAAGCTTTTAAAATAATCTGGCTATGGCATTTATCACCTCAATAAATGCTAGAGCTTATTTAGTCTATCAAACCTATTTGTTTTGCATCAGAGTCTGTGTGTGTATGTGTTTCCTTGTCTAACATTTCACAAGTTTGGAAGCAGTTTCTAGAATGGGACCTCTAAATCATTTCAAAAATTACCTTTGTAGTAGAACATAAGCTTGCCACATTTCTGGCTTTGTCTGGCTTGGTTTGTATTCTGGGTCATGTTGAATTTTTCCTACACTATCTGTGTGGAAACAACTACTTCTTGGTTTAGAAAGCTCTTAGGCTAAACTTATGTATTTGCTCAAAATATAGACTTTAAAGACTGAGTCTCTATCAGTGAGAATCTCTTTACAAAAGCCTTACTTCCTTCTCACATGTTGGCTGTTCTTTCTGTTAATGAAAATGAGGATGATGCTACCATGTTCCAGTGTGTTGGTCAGAGAATTCTGTGTGTGAATTCTCTGCATAATTAACTTTTTAGGTTTTGTTCTTGTGACAGAAGTATTTTAACCACCTTCTCAACTTTTGAAACCCTTTTAAATTTTTTGAAATAATTTTAGATTCACAAAGAAGTTTCCAAAATAGTACAGAAAGCTTCTGTGTCTCCTTTATTTGGTTTCCCCTGAAGATAACCTCTTCTATAACCATGGAAACCATTGGCACTATACTAATAACTAAACTACAGACCATATTCAGAATTCACCAGTTTTCACATGAATGCATGTGTGTGTGTATAGTTCTGATATTTTGCCACCTGCACAGATCGGTGTACTGCCAGCACCATCAAGACTTCCTCTTGATAGTTGCACCCTCCTCTCACACCTGACAATCTCTCATCTGTTCTCCCTTTCTATAACTTTGTTATTTTGAATATGTCATACAGTATGCAACCTTTTGAGATTGGCTTTTTATTACTGAGTTTACTGCCCATGAGAACCATCCAAGCTGTTTTACATATCAGTAATTTGTTCCTTTCTACTGCTTGATAGTATTCCATTGTATGGATGTATGTGTTTGTTTAAACATTCATTCTTTGAAGGGCACTTAGTTTATTTTAAGTTTTAGGCTATTACAAATGAAGCCACTGTTTTTAATTTTCATGAATGAAGCAGAACGTTGATGACAATTTTTTATGTGCGAACCTTTTTCATTCCTCTATGCTTCATACCCAGGAGTTGAATTGCAAGTTCATATAAAAATGTATTGTTAACTCTACAAAACGCTGCCTAGTTTTGTTCCTTTATAGCCATACCATTTTGCTTCTCATCAGCAATGTCTGAGAGATTAAGTAGCTCTGCACATCTAATAGCACTTAGTAGTGTCAGTATTTTTTTAGCCATTCTAGTAGGTATGTATCCTACATTAAAATAGTCACCGTCTTTCAAGAATCTGAAATAAAATGCATTTCCCATTGGGCAGAGCCATGACACTCCCAGTGTGATGCAATTCAATGTCCCTTCACTAGTTATGGCAGAGCAAATAAAGGTCTTTGTACCAAATGTCATATGGATACCACAGAAACGTCATTTATAAAATGTTATATCAATGAACTATGTTCTAGTTTACTAAAACATTTCATTAGAAACACTTAAGAAGAAATTAGAAAGTAACTAGATTGTCTTTGAGTGGCAGAGATGAGATATTTTCTTAGTTTCTACAGAAATTGAGAAGTCATCAGATAAGTAATACAACCAAGGCTGATATTTTGGAACATCCATGCAGTTTCATTGTGCCGGGTAGAGTAAAGGGGGAAGATAGTGGAGTGGAAACTGGACAAGCAGGCTTAGAGAAATTTCATGAAAAGGTGTACAAGGCCAGGGCAGGAACGGAAAACAGGTAGAGTATTATGAAAGAAGAACTTATATAACAAGGGTCTGACAAAATTTATCATGACTCAAAGGTTATTAAAACAGAAATAAGAAAGTCAGCATTAAAAGCTAGTGTAAATAGAGTGGTAGTGATAATGAAATCAGCCAGTGCTACTAACATCAGGCTATGCTAAGTGCTTTATTTAGATCTTATAATCCTTACCACAGACCTACAAAACAAAGACAATCTCCTCCAACCACAGATGAAAAAACTGAATTTCACAGACAGCAATGATTTGTCTGAGATCAAACAGTGAATAGAATTCTCTTTCCATCTGTGAAATGGGAGAATAATAATATCAGTATGATTATTGAAATATCCAAATAAAATAATAAATACAAGCTTTTAAGGGCCAAATCTAGTGTTATTTTGGTAATAATTTTTCTCTAAAGATTGAATATACTAAAGGATATCAGGATTTCAGTAATGGGAACATTCTGTCCAGAAAATAGACATTGTAACCCTTTAAATGCTTTTCATATCCAAAGTAAAATCTCTTTAGGTTTAATTCCATGATAGCCTATAAGAACCCTTAATTTTAAAATGGATATGATGGAGAGCTCAGAATTCTTTTAATTTTCTGTCAATTATGCATGATATTAATGTGCATATAAGCAAATATTACAGTACCAAAATAATATTTATCCTCATTTTTCTTTTCTAAGGAACATCAAGAATGATAAATTCTAATATTTGTGGTAAACACTCGGTGAAAATGTCAGAAACATTACTTCCACAAGATAGCATCTCATTGTCAGCTCTTTGTAATCAGTTAATTTTTATTGAGGAAAAGTAACAATCACAAATCAGCCTCCTTGTGTCCTTTGAAGTCTTATGGCTGCAAATGAGGCTTCCAGCCACGTCAATTTCATTTTGCAAAGGCACCATGTTAAATCATTAATTACCTAAGAAGGTGCTGCATCCTCATCTTCTTCTGGTAGGAAAAAATATAAATCAGATTGGAACCTGAGGCTGTTAAGTCATTTTTTTTTTCTTAAAATGCCATCTGCATTTAAGTAAAAACCTCCAGAAATCATTAAAGGTGAAAAACAGAGGCAGGAGCCGGGACAGTGAAGCATCAGAGTATCAGGTTGCCATAGTGTCATAGTAGCCTGTGCTGTGTCATCCTTCCCAGCCCTTGCTAGTCCCACAGCCTCCCTAGGATTACTGATGCAGCCTCCTAACTCCTCTCCCTGTCAGTAGCCCTGTCTGCCTATCAACCTGGGTAGATAATGGGTAATGAGATGGGTAACGAGAATAGCCATCTACAATGCACATATGACCATTCTTCTTTCTAGTCGGTGATCTCTCAAAGGCTCTCTGAGCCTGTGATAATGTCAGGAGTCCCTGCAAGGCCATGAAGGTGCTTCCTGTTCACCCCCATGTGTGTCTCTTCAACATCACTTCTCACCATCACCCATCTGATAAACCATCCTCCCACCATGTTTAATTATTTGAAGTCACCTTAACCCTAGTCTTACTGTTTCAGTAGCCCCCAGCTGAGGCAAAGCTAAGGCCTCAGTTTAGGATTTACTTCTTCTAAGTCCTCCATAACCTTCTCTCTTACTCCCAATCACCATCGCTCATCCATCTCAACCATCAGACTTGATCTGCTGCCCTGCAAGTGGGTTTCAACAACCTTTTTTATTTTCTATTCTTCTCCTAGTGTTCAGGATTTTTTAATTTCTAAATAAGCTTTGATAGTTATTGCATGTTTTTATCATTGTATTTTCTCTTTTTTCATCTTCTAATAGTTTGAAAGATACTTGTACACAACATGAGCAAAGCTCATGCCATTTTGCTAGCATAAATGTAGTCCCAACATTACAGATGTAACTAGCTTGGGAGAAAATGTGATCTATGAAGCTATTTGAAATGAAAAAAAGAACAAATGAAGGAAGAAAGCAAAGAAGGAAGGAAGAAAGGGAGGGAAAGAGGAAGGAAGGAAAAAGAGAAAGAGGGAGAGAGGGAGGAGGAGAGGGAAGGAAAGAAGAAGGAAGGAGGGAAGGAAGGAAGGAAGGAAGGAAGGAAAACAGGAAGAGGAGATAAAGGCTCATGGTGAAGATTAAAGTGTAGGGGACTATATGTCTATTTTAGTCCTGATTTTTCTCTCAAGAACAAGTTGAGAGTTCTAAGCAATTTTTATACTATTTGAGCATAAGTTTCTGCATCTTTAAAATAAGATCAAAAGAATTCCTAGGGTCCATTTTAATTTTAAAATTCTGACTCTATGACTCATTGTAAGCAGCCTCAAAGTGATTCGAGCAGCAGGAAAAGGCAAGACTTCTGGTGAAGCTGAACATTCCTATCCTACCTTGGGGGCCCAGGAGCTGCCTGCTCACACAGCTTTTATTTAGCTCTACCCAGGCACAAAAATCTTTAATGTATTTATATTAAAAAACAACCCTGCAAGCTAATGCTGGCATTCCAAATGTTCTGCATTTCTCACTGTTCTGAAACACATCCAAGCCATGTTCAGGCCTTTCCAACACACCAAACTGTCTATAACTGGGACCACATTGGAGGAAACCAAGCCACCTTGGAGTTGGCATCATACCATATTCATCTATTCAACAAATACATGTTAAGAACCTGTTCTGTAAGTAATACTATAGTAGGCACTAGTGGTATACTTGAGAATGAGACCCAATTTCTTCCCTCTAATGTTTTCAGTCTAGGAGGAAAGACAGAAACTAAACAAATGTATCTATCTTGATGATTTTTGTAGCATGACAGAAAACCCAACTTGCCCTGGATAAGAAAAAGAAACGTATTGGCCCTGTAACTGAAGAGTCTGCCTGCAGGTCCAGTTCAGACAGAAATTGATCAAGGTACTCAATGATGATCATAATGAAGGGACACACACAAGCACACACACACATAACCCAACACAAACATGAGACACATTCCCCTTTCTCCTTCTTCACTGTAAGATGGCTACTTCCTCTCCAGCCCCTATTTCTCTCCTGTTTTTTGTCCACAGGAAAGAGGAATCTATATCTTCAACAACTTTTGTATGGGCCAGAACTCATACATCATGCTACATGTCCTGATTTGAGTCAGAGGTCCATCCTGGAACTACTCACCATGAGCAGAGAGCAGGATGCAATGATTGCTTTAGTCGAGGTCATGTGGTCCTGCCCTGGAGGCTGAGATAAGTCACCTTCACCTAAAGCTCATGGGTTTTCAAGAATTAAATTGCAGTTCTCTTGACCCAGTAGATAGGAAGGCATGTGGGGAGAAAACCCCAAACACACTCTACTATAACTTAGATATTGGTAAGTGATATTAGAAAACAAACAAACAAACAAACAAACAAAAACAGCAAGGAAAAGAAAATCTGAGAAAATGCCTTATTTAGAGATCATGGTCTGAGAAAATCCTCTGAAGAAGTGATCTTTCCACAAGATAAGATCTCTCAAAGGACAGGAAGGAAACCGCCACATGGAAATCCATAGGAACGATCTTTCAGGCAAAGAAAACAGCACAAACACCTGAGTCTCAAAGGAGGTTGGCCTCCTTTGGACACCATGAGATCAGGGTGGCCGCAGTGTGCTGAGAAGAAAACAGCAAGGTAGGAAGTGAGAGAGGTAGGCAAAGCCTGGAATAGTTTTATTTTTAATTTATCTTTATTGAGGTAAAATATACATATAAAATTTGCTATTTTTACCATTTTGAGTGGCAATAAACACACTTATATCCCCCCTCCCCATTTTTCTCCCCTGACTCACCTTCCTGGACTCTGCTAACCATAAATCTACTCTCTATCTTCATTAGACCCATTTTTTTTAGCTCCTGCATATGAGTGAGAACATGTGATATTTATCTTTCTGTGATTGGCTTATTTCACTTAAATAATTGCCTCCAGTTCCAACCATGTTGTTGCAAATGACTGGATTTCATGTCTTATGGCTGAATAATATTTCATTGTGTTTATATACCACATTTTCTTTACTCATCCATCTATTGGTGAGTGCTTAGGTTGATTCACATTCTGGCTGTCATGAATAGTGATGCAATAAACATGGAGTGCAGATATTGCTATCACTTTATTATATTGATTTCCTTTCTTTTGGTTATATACTCAGAAGTATTATAGAGTTGCTGAATCCTATGGTAGTTCTAATTTTAGTTTTGTGAAGAAGCTCCAAACTGTTCTCCGTAGTGGCTGCACTAATTTACATTCTCACCAACAGTGTACAAAGATTTCCCTTTCTCCATATTCTTGCTCGCATCTGTGATTGCCTGTCTTTTTGGTATAAGCCATTTTGACTGAAGTGATATGATATTACATTGTGGTTTTGGTTTGCAATTCTCTGATGATAAATGATGTCGAGCATTTTTTCATATACCTGTTGGCCATTTGTATGTCTTCTTTTAAGAAATGTCTAATCATATCTTTTGCCCATTTTTAATTGGATGACTTGGCTTTTTGCCATTGAGTTGTTTGTATTCCTTATATATTCTGGTTATTAATCCTTTATCAGATGGATAGTTTGCAAATATTTTCTACCATTCTGGGGTTATTTATTGATTTTCTTGATTGTTTTCTTTGTTGTATAGAAGCTTTTTAGCTTCAAGTAATCCCAATTGTCTATTGTTGCTTTGGTTGTTTGTGCTTTTCAGGTCTTACACACAAAAAGAAACCTTTGCCAAGACCAATGTTCTGGAGTATTTCCTCAATGTTATCTTATAGTAGTTTCACAGTTTCAGGTCTTAGTTTTTTAATCTATTTTGATTTGATTTTTGTGTATAATGACTGATAAGGATCTAGGTCTAGTTTCATTCTTCTGCATATAGTTATCCAGTTTTTTCTAGCACTATTTATTGAAAAGACTGTCTTTTCCCCTGATATGTTCTTAGCACCTTTGTTCCTCAAAAAGGGTTTGGTTATAATGTGTGAATGTACATCTGTCTTCTTTATTCTGTTCAGTTGGTCTGTGTGTCTGTTTTTAGGCCAGTGCATGCTGTTTTGGTTACGACAGCTTTGTAACAAAGTTCGAAGTTAGGTAGAGTGATGTCTCCAGCTATGTTCTTTTTGCTCAGGATTGCTGTGGCTACTCAGGGTCTTTTGTTGTTCCACATAAATTTTAGAATTTTTTCTATTTCTGTGAAGAATGTCATTGGTATTTTGATACGGATTGCATTGAAACTGTAAGTTGTTTTGAATAGCATTGTCATTTTAACAATAGTAATTCTTCCCATCTATGAACAAGGAATATCTTTCCATTTTTTTGTGCAGTCATCTGTTTCTTTCATCAGAGTTTTATGGTTTTCCTTGTATAGATCTTTCACTTCTTTAGATTAATACATTGGTATTTTATATTTAGTGTAGTTACTGTAAAATGGGATTGCTTTCTTGATTCCTTTTTCAGATTTTTTTGCTGTTGGCATATATAAATGCTACTGATTTTTGTATGTTGGTTTTGTATCCTGCAACTTTACTGAATTAGTTTATCAGATATAACAATTTCTGATGGCTTCTTTAGGTTTTTCCACATAAAATATTAGGTTGTCTTCAAACAAGGTTAATTTGACTTCTTCCTGTCCAATTTGGATGACTTTTATTTCTTTCTCTGGCTTAATTGTTCTATCCAGGATTTTAGTATTATGTTGAATAATTACAGTGAAAGTGAGCATGCTTGTCTTGTTCCAGTCTTTAAAGAAAATACCTTCAATTTTTCCCCATTCATTTTTATGTTAGCTGTGGGTTTATCATATATGACCTTTATTATTTTGAAGTATGTTCCTTCAGTACCCATTTTGATGAGAGTTTTTATCATAAACATGTTGAATTTTACCAAATGCTTTTTCAGCATCTACTGAAAGAATAATGGTTTTTGGTTTTGATTATGTTAATGTGTTGTTGAATTTTTTTTGCTAGTATTTTGTTAAGAATTCTTACATCTATGTTCATCGGGGATATTGGTCTATAGTTTTATCTTTTTTGTTGTGTTTTTGTCTGGTCTGGGTATCAGGATAATGCTGGCCTCATAGAATAAGCTTGGAAGTCTTCCATATTCTTTAATTTTTTTGGAGTATTTTGAATAGGATTAGTATTAATTCTTCTTTAAATGTTTAATACAATTCAGCAGTAAAGCCCTCAGGTCCTGGGATTTTCTTTGATAGGAGACTTTTATTATCACTTTGATCTTGTCACTTGCTATTGGTTTGTTGAAATTTTCTGTTTCTTCATGGTTCAATGTTAGCGAGTTGTATGTGTCCAGGAATTTATCCATTTTTTCTAGGTTTTCAACTTTATTGGTTTATAGCTGTATGTAACAGTCTGTAATAATTCTTTGTATTTCTGATGTCTTAGTTGCTATATTCCCTTTTTCATTTCTGATTTTATTTATTTGGGACTTCTCTTATTTTTTCCTAGTCTAGCTAAAGGTTGTTGATTTTGTTTATCTTTTCAAAAAATCAAGTTTTCACTTCATTGATTTTTTTTTTTTTTTAGTCTCAATTTCATTTATTTCTGCTCTGATCTTTATTATTGCTTTCCTTCTACCAATTTTGGGTTCAATTTGTTCTTGCTTTTCTAGTTCATTGGGGTACATTGTTAGGGTATTTATTTGAAATATATCTACTTTTTGATATAGATGTTTATTGTTGTAAACTTTACTCATAGTACTATTTTGTCATATGCCATAAATTTTGAGATACTAGAAATTTTTCATTTCCATTTTGATTTGTTTCAAAACTATTTTTAAATTTCCTTTTTAATTTCTTCATTGATCCATTGGTCAGTTAGGAGCATATTGCTTAATTTTCTTGTGTTTGCATATTTTCCAAGGGTCCTCTTGTTATTGATTTCTACTTTTATTCCATTGTGTTCAAAAATAAACTTGATATGATTTTTATTTATTTGAATTTGTACAGACTTATTTTGTGTCCTAAGATATAGTCTATTCTGAAAAAATGTTCCAGGTGCTAATAAAAAGAATGTATATTCTGCAACTGGGTCAATTGTTCTATGAATGTCAGTTAGGTCTATTAAATCTAGTGTGTAGTTTAACTTTGCTGTTTCTTTGTTGATTTTCTGTCTGGATAATCTGTCCATTACTGAGAATAGGAAGTTAAAGTCCCCTACTATTATCATATTGCAGTATATCTATTAATGTTTGCTTTATATACTTGGGAGCTCTGGTGTAGGCTATATAGAGATTTGTAATTGTTATATCCTCTTGCTGAATTGATCCCTTTATTATTATATTGTGATCCTCTTTGTCTTTTTTCAGTCTTTGATTCATAATCTATTTTATCTGACAAAAGTATAGGTATTCCTGTTCTTTTTTTGGTTTCTAGTTTCATGGAATATTTTTATCCACTCCTTCACTTTCAGTCTATGTGTGGCTTTATAGGTGAGATGGATTTCTTGAAGGCAACATATAGTTGAGTCTTGTTTCTTTACCTATTCAGCTGCTCTATATCTTCTAATTGGAGCATCAAGATAATTTATATTCAGTGTTATTATTGATACATAAGGACTTACTACTGCCATTTTTTTTTCCTGGTTATTTTGAGACTCCTGTCTTCCTTTCTTCCTGTCTTCTTTTGTGGTTAAGTGATTATCTCTGATAGTATGTTTTAATTTGCTGCTTTTTATTTTCGGTGGCTCTATCATAGGTTTTTGAAAGGCTCAGACACTGATTGTGTTCTAAATATCATAGAAAGCCACTGATGGATTTATTCCCCTCATTCCCCAATATTTCTAAGCAAATTATTCAACATATGTTCATATGTTATTTATTCAATTAATAAATGTATTGAAGATGCCAAGAAGTAGGCATGTTTCCAGCATTCAAGAAGCTTTTAGTCTAAGAAGTGGGAAAAAAACAAGGCAACAATACCAGGAAAAGATAAGAAGAGAAGCAGCCACATATAAGCATCTGCCAAAACTGCTAAAAATTGTGCTAGGTATGTTATCTACATGTTCACTAATTCCTACAACCAATTTATAAGCTAATATCACTTTGCAGAAGAAGGACACCCAAGTATCCAAAGGCAAAGAAGCTTGCCTGAAGTCTTACCTGCAGATTAAGCGGCAGAGATGGAGTTTGAATTTAGGACTGGCGGACATCCAATAGTATTTGCAAGACCCACTTAAATATAACAGTAAAGCAGTCATTTATATTTAGTTTCTGTTAATCTTCACAAAAATTGCATGGTGAATAGTATCTTCTCTTTGATGATAAAAGCAACAGCATCTCAAATAAATAAATACATTTCCAGTGTCACAGTGTTAGAGCATAGCACAGTAGGATATCAAAACCAGAGTCATTTGTGTCCAAAGCCAGTATTCTGTCTGTCCTGACATGCTGCCCTGAAGATCCTTAAATACAAAGTGCTTTGCTTATTCAGAAAAATAAAAGTGCAAGTCCAGCTGATGAATTAAGTAAGGATTATTGGTTTGAGCAGCAACTTGCTTCTGAGGCATTGAATGAACCTGTGTATTTGAAGTTGGGGAGACTTTGTGAGAAGCTTGAGCAGTTTCCACCATCTCTCTTTCCTCATTCAAAGAGCTCTTCAGTGGGTCCTGGAAAACAGACATTAAACACACACTTCCTACAGGCAAGTCTTCATGGATGGTCCCAGGTTGGCTGGGACCCCCACTCTGTCGCAAACATCCTCTCCTTCTCTCCTGGCCTTCAGGGAGAATTAGCTCCTGCCAAACAGAAGAGAAAGAACCTGGTGGCTTTGGCTTTTTCAACTAAAGGCTAAACAAGTTCTCACAGTTTACTTCTGGGCTGCCTCAGTGGCTGGCATCCTCCATGCCAGAAACACCTATGAGTACTCAAGGGGGAAAGCAGCTGTATCACGGCTCATAGCAACCTGCATCACCTCTCTAGGGTTTATCCTTGATGGATGCTCATCCTAGTCTTACTTTTCCTGAGTGTATGTTAATTAACTTGCTTCTAGTACCCAGTATGTTCCAAGCACTGCAGTAGGTACTCTCCGTATATAAAGCAATAGTTCTTGCCTAGCTTCACAGTGCTTTTAGCCGAAGGGGAAGAGGAAACATCAAAGACTACAATTTGGTGTGACTTATTTAGTTTATTTTATTTTTTGAAGAGGGAGGGTGTATTAGATTCCTGAGGGCCCTAGCAGAGTCTCCAGATCACAACAGCTCTCTCCTGCAGGGCACTAACAGCTACAAACTCAAGCTTAGCTCCTGGGTTTTCACCTCCATTTAAGTCTCCTGGGACACATATCTTCCTTTAGGCTTACTGAGAATGTAAATTAAATAATTTTTTTAAGTAGGGATTTATAATCTTGACTTTAGAAAGTATCTATTTAAAGGGCTCATATTAAGGGATTGTGCATTGTGGGAAACAGAGCTGGTTCCTGTCACACAGGCATGCCCCTGCCTTGGCAGTCGCTTGAATGCCCACAGAAAAACCTGCAACTAACTTCTCTGGCTACGAGCCCTTCAGTCCTTGTTTCCTGGTCTGTGTTTCCATCACTTGCCACCACGTTGTCCACTTGGCCGCTTCGCCAGGCTTCCTAGCAGCTCCCACACCATTTCCTGGGCTGTTTCCTCTACACAGACTTTCTTATCCTTCCATTCTCAAAAGTGGGTTGTTGTATGATCCAGCTCGATAGTGCCCACTATGAAAACTGTGTCTTGAATTCACCAGGAAAAATTGATAGGTTTTGCTGTTGTGATCCAGAGCCAGCTATTTAGGCTGCTACTGGGACACTCATAAAATCACAGCCTAGATAGGTATGTACGTGTCCATCAACATCTGTGTATCTTTCATCTCCTACATATAGCACAGTGCCTTGCCTCACACATGGTAGGTACACGACTTGGTGATTACATTCATACTAATAAAGTAAGATCATGGATTTCATAGAGGTTAAGTTGCAGGACAATAGCCTGATAAACAGTACTATGAAAGCACAAATGGAAAGAGAAGGAAAAGGAATTGGCATGGTACACTTTTCTAACTGAATATAGTTGTGTCAGAAAATCCCTACAGGAAGCCACATGTCTTCTTTTTCCATCTATACCACACTGGGGATAAATTTCTTAAAAGTTAAAAAACAACAATAGTAAAAAATGGGCTGGGGTGGTGGCTAACATCTATAATCCTAGCACCTTGGGAGGTCGAGGTAGGAGGATTGCTTGAGTCAGGAATTCATGACCAGCCTGAGCAGGAGCAAGACCCCATCTCTACAAAAATTAGAAAAATTAGCCAGGTGTGGTGGTGTACACCTGTAGTCCCAGCTACTCAGGAGGTTGAGGCAGGAAGATCTCTTGAGTCCAGGAATTTGAGGTTTCAGTGAGCTATGATGATGCCACTGCACTTTAGCTGGATGGCAGAAGACTCTGTCACAAAAAAAAAAAAAAAAAGAAAGAAAAAAACCTACAAATACATAAATAGATAAATACCAGCATAAAAATTGAACTATGTGGTTTTGGTACTATTAACATTTTTATCACAGATGTAACATATGATCATTATAACAAATTTAGGAAACATGGAAAAACAAAGATAAAAAATAGTGTTAATCACACCACAGAGAAATAGCCACTATTAATAATTTAGTGTATACTTTCCATATTTTTGTTTATATATGGTAACTAAAATATATACTATGTCTTCTCTCTCTCTCTCCTCCTTCCTCCCTCTCTTTTTTTCTGTCCTCCTGGCCTCCCACCTTTCATCCTTTCCTGCCTTCCATACTTCTTCTCTCTTTGTACATATTAATATAGGCAGTTTTTCAAGACATAAGATACTAAAGAGTGTTAACAGTGTGCCACCTTTTGTGTAAGACCAGGGAAAATAAGGCTATACATATCATTTGTTTGTATTTCCATCAACGATTTAGAAGATACACAATGAGGATATGAAAGTAGTTGTTAATTGGAGTGAGCTGGGGAAAACTAGCCAGAGTGTAAAGAAAAATTCTTACTTTCCACCAAGTAGCACATGGGGTCACGTCCTAATAAACCCATCATAAGTTGAAAATATCATTAAGTCTCAAATGCATATATTACAGCTAACCTCCCAAACATCATAAATTAGCTTAGCCTACTTTAAACATACTCAGAACATTTACACTGCCTACATTTTGATTTTGCCTCCAGAAAATGGAGTTCCTATTAAATAAAAATTATGATGTGGCAGGTCACACTTCTTCTTCGGTAACGTGCCCTTGCCACTCCCTCAACCAGATGCCAGCCTACGTCCGTGTTCTCTTAAATCCAGGTATCCTCTCTGATTACTTGTGCAATAGGATGTGGCGGAGGTGATGTTGTGTCAGTTCTGGATGCCTTGAATTTGTCTCAAAGCTTCTCTGCTCCAGGAAGCTAGCTACCATGCAAGAAGTGCAACCACCTGTGGGCCATCATCATCCTCTGGGAGGCTCAGCTTTGTGCAAATGCCAAGAAACAACAAAGTGCCAGACTCTTTGTAAAGAAGCCACCAGACATACAGCTCAATCACTCCTAGGATGGCACCAGCCTCAGACACAATCTCACTGCAACATTTTGTGGGAAACCCCAAGAAAGACCTGCCCGGTCAACCCACAGAAATCTGTGAGTCATAGCAATGCATTTTATGTTTAAAAAATTACATTTCAGGATGGTTTGGTATGCAGCAATAGACAACTAGAGTAGAAATAATAAAATGTAGTCAACAAATATTCACCATATGTCTGCTCTGCAGCAAAGGGATAAAGAACTCAGATTTTAGGGTCAGACTGCCTGGATTCAAATCTTAGCACCAACCCTACTTCTCTGTGTGACCTTGGATGAATTTCTTCACCTTTCTGTGTCTTTATTTTCCATAAAATGGAACTCAATAAGTGCTCTTTTGGTGTTAGCTACTAGTATATGCTGAGATTTATGGAAAATAGCCAATTTATTTTTTAATATTGAGATATTACCCAAATACATAATGAGCATAATTCCTGAAAACACTATGATGTATTTTCTTTGTATGTGTGTCTTTTAATTTGAACCTCCATTTTCAAATTGGGATTAGACTAGAGTTTTCTTTTCTGTGCTATCTTTCATAAGTTAGCAAGGTCATGTTACCTCATAGTATGCTCTGCTTTTGGAATAATTTATGTAACATATAACTTATCTATTCCTTAAAAGTTGGAAATCAACAATGAAAATACCTGGGGATTTTGACCTTGAATTTATCACTTTGAAAACATGCAACAGATTTGTAATTTATTCTAACTACAATAGAAGTTGTTTAAAAGGGGGTGCCATGCTGGAGATCACACTGGTCCTTTGTCAGGTGGCACCCTGGAGGAGAAGTCAAGTGGCCAAATGATACTTTTTGCTGTTGTAGGTCTGGCCGCTTTTTATTTGCCTGGCTGAATTATAGATTCTTCTTTATTTCCCATTTTCCTTGTGAATGTCACAAAACTACATCTAAGAATTATAGTTATGAGCCTCATGGCATTAATTTGATGGGTGAGCCTTTCTGATTTGAACATTAATTATTTACTCTAACTTTATTATTTCTTTCATTTCCCATTTTATCCTACATATCGCTTATTTTCTCTCTTGTCACTTTTCTATTATTTTTCTTGAGCAACAAGAGCAAATTTGAACTAACTTCTCAAATACTGATGTATTTACTTTTCCTGCAAATCCAATTCTTTCCTCTGTCTCCATCACTTTTTCCCCTTACTTCTAAAATCCTGTCCTCCAATTTTCTAAAAATTTCTGGCTTTAAAATCATTCCACTTCATATTGTTTGTTTATTGATTTGATATCTCCTCAAATCTTGGTGAGAATATTTATGAATTTATCTTAAATATATCTCCTGGTTGTGAGAATATTTATGAATTTATCTTAAATATATCTCCTGGTTGTTTTGTTATTTTTTTTTCTTTTTTTACCTCTAGTTTTCTTTTGTACTCTGTTCTTTTGATTTCTTTTACCCACTCTTTTCATAATCTCATATTCCAGAAGAACAATTCATTTAATACTGGGAGGTGATGCTGCTTCTATCAAAGATGGCACGTATCTCTGCCCGTAAAGCTCTGATCCCAACTTGAAGTCAGAGGTGACAAGGGAAACCTCAGTGGCTGGGTGTTCAGAGGCCTCAATCTGTGGCTTAGACCTTCTGTTAGTGGGTCATTTCCCTTCTTGGGCATCATGTTCCTCTTCTTGCTCAGCCAGAGGATTTTCTAGATGTTCTAATGTCCATTCTTCTTTCCTCCCAGAGTATCTGTAACACTATCAGTTTGATTTGCTTTTATCATATTTTTCATTTATGGATCTATTATAGGAGATAGATTTAAGAGTATGCAAGTAAGTATTACTGGGGTAGGGAAATGCACATTTGACAGAAATTTTCTTTTTCATGAGCACTTTAGAAGCTCCACGTCATTGGCTTCCTCCCACTTCTCTACTGGATCAGCACTGACAGTACCCTCCCTCGTCACCAAGCACTGTATCCTGCTACCTTTGGTCTCTGTCATTCAGACATGTCCCATGCCTGGGCATGAGGGGTAATTTTAATAAACAGACAATGTTTGAGAGAGTGCAGAGCATGGTCATCTCTTTCTAGCTCTGTCCCTAACGACCTAGGTGTGGAGTGGATTACAGAGCACCAGCTTTGGGGACAGATAAACTAGGGATCAAATCCTGCCTGTGACCTCAAACAACTTTCCTACCTGCGCTGAGCTTTCTTTGCTCAGCTGAAAATAATAATGGCATAATCATTTTCACGGGAATGTGAAGCTCATGATACTAATTCATGACGACTGTTATTCCCATTCCCTTTTCACCTTCCCGTTTCACGGAGCTTCAGGTTCCTTAATGAGAACATCAAGATGTTGAGTTAATTTCTTTCCAAAGGCCTTTCCAGTCTGAAAACTATGAAACATTCTGGGATTCTGGACTGCTGATATTTGCCACTGTCATTCAAAGAACCAGAAGTCTCTATCACTTTGGGTGATAGATTTTTCTATCTGCCTTCAGAGTTTGCCCTGCTCTAACCCAAGACCTCTGGTGCCAGCCACCGCACCTAACCCAGGCATCATTTGTCCCTGGGGGCTGCATGCACTGCCTCTAGCGGATCTCAGATCTGGTGGGGATATATTATACTTCTTTCTTCTCTTATAGCCACATCAATTATAGATTGCCAGCTGAGAACCTGGAATATTTCTAAAAGGAAGACATTGTGTTACATGAAGGAAGTGAGTGATTTATAATATGAAAGCAATTTTAGTGGAATTAAGTTTTCACTTTGATATTTAACACATGTAATTATTTTTATTATAGAAAATGCACATAAGTGTAAAGAAGAAAATGAAATTATCCATAATTCCACTATCCAGAGATTAGTCTATAATATGTGGGTATAATTCATTTCAAATGATAGATAGACCATGATGTACAGTTCTATAATCTGCAATTTCCCTTAGCAATGTATCATTAATATTTTCTATTTTAATTCATATAGCCCTGCCATAACCTTTTAAATAGCTGCATTGTGTGCTTTTCTGAGATGTGCAATAATTAATTTGTCAATCCATATTGGTGGCACTTAAGTTCCCATTTTTAAGCTACCATCAACTATATGTAAAAATATCTTTCTACCTATATATTTGCATATTTGTCCAATCATCTACTTAGGATAAATTCTCATGAAAATGGAAATTCCACATGAAACAGAGGGAGACTTACAGATCTTGATCATCTTTTTATCCCCAGTGTATAACATAGTATCTGGAACATGATATCATCTCAGTATATATTTTTCGATTAAATGAAATTTTTTGAAGTATAATTATCAGGTCTCCATCATGTAGTTTCCAAGGGTTTTTAAAAAAATTCACATTTTAAATTCATCTGGAATTCATTTTAATTAATGATATAAAAGGTAAGTTTGACTTTGTTTTCTAAATGGGTAGCGGTTTTTCTCATCACATTTTCCAAATTGTTCCTCTTTCCCATTTCTTATATATCCATACATCTGTTTCTGTATATTCTATCTGTTCTTGTCAAGTTGCTTGTCTCTGTCTTTATCTCTGCCACCACCTCTCTCTGTTCTGTTTGCTGTGTCTCTATAGCAGATATCTGATAAAGCAATTCCCTAAGTCACTCCACACAGCTCCCCATATTATTATATTTTTACAGAGTTTCTCTGGATATTCTTATGTAGTGATTTCTCCAGAAAAACAATTTTTGAAGTAGGAATTTTGATTGGAATAGGATCAAATTTATTTTTGAGAAGAATTAATCTACTAGATACTGACTCCTCTAGCTAGTAAAATAGTAACTTAACCCACTAAATTTTCTTTTATATACTTGGATAATTTTGCATTTTTCTTCACCAAAGTCTTACACCTTTATTCTTAATTTATGATTAGGCATTTTACATTTTTATTACTATTTTGAATAGTGTATATATATTTTTTAATACAAGTGAAATTCATTGCAATATGTGTGTATATGTGTACATACACAATATAGAAATAGCATATACAATATAAATAATATATAAATATATAATATATACATATACTACACACACAACACAATATATAAGCAATATATATAACTTGCTGAAAATTTTGAAGATTAATGTTCATACCAAACACCTTTGCCTTGCAAGGGATTTTATTAATAGTTTCAGTGGTTGTAGTACTCATAAAGCCTTATTTCATAGTTGTAAATTTCACTTTTGAGCCAATCTGCTTCCATTCAAATGATAGCTCCACTGTTTCATAATGTATGATCTTGGAAAAGTTTGTCCCTCAGTTTTCTTATCTGTAAGAAAGGAAAATAATACTATGTACTTAGAGGTGGTTTGAGTATTAAATGAGTCACTGTATGTAGAAGTACTTAGAACAGACCCTGGCATGTAGAAAGTACTCAGTGCTCACAGTTATTACTAACAAAGATATTTGCTATTGGATTGTGATACATACTCTACCATGCTTTGGAAATTCTTTTTGTTAAATATTTCTCCCTGTGATTAATTTACTAAAAGATTTTTAAAAGGAAGAATATATATTTAATTGTATTAAAAACTTCTATAAATCCATCAAGAAATTCAAGTTTAATTTTCCTTTTTGTTTCATATTGCAATAAATGTCATAATGTTCTTAATGTTGAACCATCAACCTGTGATTAAATCCTACTTGGACATACTGTACTATTCTTTTAATATACCAATAGGTTCAATTTGTTATTTTTTTTGTGATCATTGCACTATTGTCCAAAGTTTCTACTTCTTGTGATTTAATTTTGTCATATACATTTTCCTAGAAAACTATCATAATGTTGAGCTATTCAAATTTGTTTGCATAAAATTGTAAATATAAATCTCTTATAATTCATTAGCTTCCTGTTCCTATATGGGTTCCCATTTTCAAGTTCTACTACCATATGCTTTTATTTTCTGTCTTAACTAAACTTTAAAAACATGTGTCTCTCTTATGGGTTTATTTATGACATAAAATATCTAGTGTGAATGTACAATGAAAGAGCAACTCTTGAAAAGAGTTTGCAGTTTCTAAAAAACAAAGAAATTAACAAAAAAACTAAATATACACTAACACCATAGTATCAGGCAATTGTACTCCTGGGCATTTATCTCAGAAAAATGAACACAGAAACAAACAAAAACCTATACACAATTGTTCCTACCAACTTTATTTATAGTAGTTCAAAACTGATAACAATGAAAATATTCCTCAGTAGATGAATAGTTTAAACAAAGTGGGATACACCTATATTGTGGATTACCACTCAGCATTAAAAATGAAAAGGACCATTGATATATTTAACAAATTGGATGGATCTCGAGGATATTATGCTGAATGAAAACAAAAACCAATTGCAAAAGGTCACGTGTGGTATAATTCCCTTTGTATAACATTCCTGAAATTGTTAATATATGGAAATGGAAAACAGATTAGTGATTACCAGATGTTAAAGATCTTGGGGAAGGAAAGAAAGTAGATGTGACTAAATAGGGCAGTAGTAGAAATCTTTGTGGTGATGGAATAGTTCTGTATCTTGCTTGTGGTGGTGGTTACATAAATATACACACATGATAAAATGACATAGAACTATACATATATGTAGTAACAATACCAAGTTCTTGCTTTTGACATTGTCCTGTAATTATGTGTGATGTAAGCATTGGGAAAACTGTGTAGAAGGTACACAGGTCCTTCCTTTGCAACTTCCAGTGAATCTATAATTATCTCAATATAAAGAGCTTTAAATAAAAAAGAACAGTCTTTGAATCTTGACCCTGGGCATGGCTGTGTCATTCTGCAGCTCTCTTCTTCTTCCAGAGCCTGCTGTGTCTGCCTTGGCTCTGGAGTGATTAGCACTCTTCTCCTCCAGTAGTGATGATCTCTCGCTGTGATGATGGGACAGGCTCTAAAATCACTTTGGAGAGTAGTGTCTCTTTATACTTGGGCTCTAAACCAAGAACAAATGCTCCATCTTCTCAAAACATGCCCCTTCCTATGTCATGCCATATAACAATGCCCTTGGAGGTAAGAGCACAATATGGTACTGTTTAATTATATCAGCTCTAATTTTGTGTACATTACACTGCAGTTTCCTGTCAAAACTCATGTCCCTTTCTCCTTGGAATTTGGCATGCTATGGTTCCCTATAAAAATATAAAAATAAATAAAGAAGACATCATAGTTTCTAGGAAAGAAAATTGGAATAAGAATAAAAATCTAAGTTCAAACCATTTTATACTAATTATGTGACTAAAAGCGCAAAAACTTGTTCAGCATTTTAGAAAGATCACTCTGGACATCATTTCAAGAAGAGTTTGGAGGGGAAGAAACTGAAGGTGGTGAGGGAGCTATGGAAACAGTCCAGTAAAGATAAAATGGGAGCTTCTTTTTTCTTTCCCTATGCCTAAAATTTACTATTCCATCTCAATTGAATATATATATATATATATATATATGTGTGTGTGTGTATAGTCTCTCAATGAATCATGCACTGTTGATTGGCTACCCAACAAAAATACCTAGTTTAGTTTCACCTCTTTTCCACATGGCTCAGAGGTAAATCCTGATTTATTTCACTCAAACATGACAATCCTTTATGTCATTAATAATAATTCACTTAAGGAAAGCCTTTGACCCAGTTTTCATCAATGAGTTGGAGGCAGACAGGTTTGCTGGAGGGTCTTTCCTAAAAGTTCTATAACCTACATAAAGAATAGGAAGAAACAATACCTCTTCTTGCACTGGAAATGACTATGCAAGTATTTCATCCAGGATAAAGTCAAATGGTATTTATTGACTTTTCTGAGATGCTAAATGATCAATCCTAGAACCACACTATCAACATGAGCTATGATAAAACGCCCCTTATTATTTAAGCTAATTAAATTGAGTCTCCTGTTAGTTGTAGCCAGAAGCATTGCAGCTGATATAAACAACTACTATAACCCAGACTTAGTGCTAGGAGTGAGAAACGAAAGTGAAGTCATCACAGGTCCTGCACTGTAGGAGACTGTCATCTTTTGGAAGAGTTTACAGTCTGGATGCTAAGTGTTAGAAACACTCTCATCCTTCCAGGCTGGGGTAAAATTTGTGTACATCTTATAAGATCTACTCAGATTCATTTCATTTTCTCATGGATTTTTAATACTTTTCTTATAGGATTTATTCTAATTGTCTTATCTTGCCATTAAATAAACACCTCCTTCCCAACACTGTAGGAGAAGAATGAAGCTATGTGAGAGTAGTGTATTGCTTTTATTTTATATTATTTAATTGTGAGGCTCAGAATTCAAATGACACAATCTTGTGTAGCCTACATATAATCTCAGCCCTTGAGTGTAACTTTGACCAGATGATTTAATCTTTTGGCCCTGACTACAGTTCTACAAATATCACAAGTAAATATTTAATAGAGGAAAAGCTAACTTAAACAATTGACATTTCAGCTCTTGCTTTATTTCCCTCTGAAGTCAATGCCACAAGGTCATCTTCAAAATATACCTTTTATCCTGTGCATGTTTATATGGCACCAGCTCTTTGGTGAATGGAAATGGACATTGTGTAGCTTATTATCAAAAATACACATTTTGTTCTGTTGAGTTCTTAAGGAAAGGGCATGTGATCACTCCCCTTTCCTTATCCCCCAACTTAATTCTATCACACACAAGTTGACATAAATGAGTTTAAGGAAAATCTATAGGAGTGTAAACACAGTATAGGAACAATTGCTACATTTTAACTTCGGGGAAGACCACCTAAATAAAATAAAATGCTGGGGAGAATAAAGTGCTATGCAAATTTTCTAAGCTTATTTCTTTTAAGCAGAGATTAAGTCGGAGATTTTAGCATGTTATACAGTCAACTTTTTCATTGTAAAGAGGAAAGTTTTAAGTTTAGATGATTTGGTTGATTGTTCTAAGGTAAGCAACATAACCAGAATATCGCCTTAATTTCTGTGGTGCTGGGAATCGTAATACCCTACCTCTACTAGTCAATTATTTTTCTCCCACATAACTCCAGCCTTTGAATACAGCTTAAGAATACATATTTTTTGCAAAATTGTGTTCCATTGTTTCAATGGCAATATCTTCTAATCAGTAACTATGGTTTGAGCCACTCTACAAAGTGTGTTAAACTTGTCCACAGTCTTCAATCTTACCGAGTCTCTGTGAGGTCTCCTGCAGCTGAGCCAGCACTTGGAGGCCACAGGGGATCAATGATCAAAGACTCTGCATCTGGAGGTATCAGGATTTCCTCTGCATAGAGCCCTAGGCCAGGCCCTCCAAGCTAATTGGATTTTCCCATCTTTCCTCAGTGTCTGTGCTAGGAAGGAAAATTGATAGGATCACAGCAAAAACCAGAGAGACTGGAGGAGAAATCAGCCCCCAGCCCTTTTCTTTTCAGTTTAACTCTGGTTTCATCCTTTGAACTTGACATATGGTCAGCTTCCACCCTGTAACTCTCTAAAAACTCTAGCAGATTTCCCATTGGTTTTTCCCACTCCTGATTGCCTCAGATATAAGACACTGTCTTCACTTCTGTTTAGGGACAAAAACACGTCCTGGTCTCCATGATGAGGACATTTAAAAGGAAAAAAAAAAAAAAAACAGGTAAGAAACAAACAAGAAAAATAACTTTTAAAATTGCCAAGAATGGAGTTGAAAAGCCTTAATGCTAATATCATGGAAGTCATCTCCATGGGAGTAGACTGGCCAGGCTAGTTGTGTGAACAGCCTTCAGGAGACATTAGCATAGCAAAGGGCAGAAGCAGTAGCAACTCCTTTTGCTAAATTGATCTTAATTCCACTTCTCCGCTGATATCCTAGCTTGTTTTCTTTGAGACTTCTCATTTCTACCTCCTGTCACAAGCCAAGCTATACCTTTAAGTGACCTTAAGAATACTTTTTGGTTTATGGCCAGATGTCCAAACTCTAATTTTTTTGTATGAAGGAGCATAAGGAACAGGTTGTATAGTTTTTTTTATCTGTATATCATACACAGCTGGGGTTTGATTCTTGGGGGCTAGAACTGGATTATAAATCCCCACCTAAGGCAGACAGGAATAAAATGAAACAAAGGGTCAGTTGCAGACAAAGTCCTTAGAGTATGTCATGAAAATTAATGACAGATATTCAGTCCAAGGAATAGCATGGTGTGGGTTATCTATTGTTACATAACAGCCCACACCAAATTTGATGGCTTAAAGCAACAACAGTCACTTATTTTCCTTGTGAGTCAGCAATTCATGCAAGGCTTATGCAGTATGATGGGATCTAAGGGGTCCACTTACAAGATAGTGCATTCATATGACTACTTAGTTAGTGCTATGTTATGGGTTTAACTGTGTCCTCCAAAAATTTGTATATTAAAGTCCTATCCCCCAGTACCTCAAAAGGTGGCCTTTGGAGATAGGTAATCAAGTTAAAATAAAGTTACTAGGGTGGACCCTAATCCAATATGACTTGTGTCCTTACAAGCAAGGAAAATTTGGACATAGACATGTCTAGAAGGAAGATCATGTGAAGACACAGTAAGAAGATGGTCACTGACAAGCCAAGGAGAGAAGCCTGGGTCAGATGTTTCCCTCACAGCCTTTACAAGGAACAACACTCACTATACCTTGATCCCAGACTTTCTAGTCTTCAGAACTGTGAAGCAAGCTTTTGTTGTTTCAGCTGCCCATTTTGTGGTACTTCATTACAGCAGTCCTAGCAAACTAGTACAACTAGCTTTTCTGTGCATGGGTTATTCCTGGGGTGACTTGAGCTTCCTCACAGCATGGCAGCTGTGTTCTGAGAATGAGCATTCCAAGAGCAAGGAAGTGGAACTGCCAATGTCTTCCAGCTTGGTCCAGAAACTGGCATGGTGTCATTTCTTCTGTGTTCTATTGGTCAAAAATCAAGAGGCCAGATGCAAAGGGAGGGAACATAACCTTTCCTTTTTTATGGAAGAATCATTAAATAATTTTGAGGCCATAGGCAAAAACCCTCTGAAGCATTGAGACTGGGAGACCAGAGTCAAGGATGGAACATTTTGGATATATCCTGTAAAGGATAACACCTAAAACTTATTGAGCAATTACCATGCTTTAGGCACTAAATGATTAAGTGAATTATTTCTTTCTACTCTCACCATAATTTTATATGATCCTAATATAGCTATTGTTGCCATTATTCCCAGTTTGGAATCAGAAAGATTAAGAAACTTTCCCGGGGTCACACAGCTGAGTAATTGTCAGAACAGTTATTTGAAACCAAAATATCTGACTTCTGAGGTTGCACTTTTAGCCACTGTGATACTGATGATGTAACTTCCAGGATGGGCAGAGTACACGTTTCTATGTTGGGGGTAACTCCTATCTAGCACCTTTAAACATGCACCTACTGATTTCCAAGGTTCTCTTCCAAAATATGTTGCATGAATTCTCTTATTTGAAAGGAAAATGCAACCTAGTTCCCCTCACTATATTTTTCCACAAAGAAAAGAAATCTAGCAAGTTCTATAAAACAGCCATAGATTTAAGGAGGATGGAGATAGGCCAGGTGAAAAAGTTTGTTACTCTGAGAATAAACTCAAGTGCATCAAGTTTATAGGCACAAATAGGAGAATAAATCAATTTAACTCTGTATCCCATCACTCTTTACAGGTTTGTAACAAGGTGTACTTTGTTAGATTTTAATCTGCCTACATTTGAGACAGCAAAGCTCTCCACAATCATCTTTTAATGGCATCGCAATTTATAGACAGTAACTAATTTCAAACTTCATAGCACTTGGCTTTTATGATTATTTCAAATCATTTAAATGCAAATGAATTTCCAGAGAGAGAAAACATCAAATGCCCTTGAGTGGCAACGTGTAATAGAACCATGCGTGGAAGCCACTGTAGGATTCTGAAGTGGTCGGATAGGGTTGGATGGTAAGGCTGTATAAAAGTGTTTGCTGAAATCCAATTTACATTTCATTCCACATTATATTCTATTTACCCATTTTGTCATTTTAATATGACTTATTTACTTAATCCTCCTCTGAAATCCCATCCACTCTTCATTGCAAATCTAAGAGTCAAGTTAGGAAAAAGAGGAATGGTAATGCAACATTCCAAAACAAGAATCAAAGACTCCCAGCTACCTCTTGCTTCTCTATCCCTCTTTGCCATTAATGATGTGACTATATCATGCAGCTCCAAACACACATGCGCAAATTAAGCTACTGCTTTTTTTTCTAACTGAGCCTGTGAGTGTGCCTACTGATCAAATAATATTTACAACGCTGAATTGCTAAGTAACAATATGCATACAGTATTGGGACAGAGAAGGCTGTCCTCCATATGAATTCATTTTAGCTTGATAACTCACCAAAGGGTTGGAACTGTCATGACAATCCATTCAGAGAAAAGCTGTGAATGGTGATGTATTCTTCAAACAGGAGGAATGATGATACTTCATTCCCTCACTCTACTTAGTATATACCAAGCTCTGGGTTAAGCAATGAGTGTACAAGAATAAGTAGAACATCACCCATGGTCTCTATGAGCTCAACTATGGTAGGAGAGAAATATGTAATTAAACATTAAATATGTAATTAAATATATCAAGAGCTGTACAGCTGTGCAGGGCAGGTGTCATCTCTGAGCCTTAAAGAAAGTGGAGGGAAAGGGGGGAACGGATAAGGTGGAACATCTTTCAGAGAACAGTTTGATTGCATCCCCTGTTTTTACTTCCAGTCCTTGAGGCTTTCCCTTTGCAATGCTTATCTCATCTAAGTTTTAATTATTCATCTAATTAGTGGTCCCCCTTGTAGAGTGGCAGATGCAAATAGAAAAGGGCTTTATCTGCCCTGCAGATCCTGCATCTTGAAACTTAGCACAGGACCCCACACATAGTAAGAATGCCATAAATATTTGTTTAACAAAAGAATCAAAGTTAACATTCCTTTCCAAAATTCCAATCACCATCATCAGAATTGGCTTTCATACTAGTCATGTGCTCTCCTGGCCATCCCTTACTTATCCGTGCTCATTGCCACTTCTCTACATTTGCCTATACTGGTCTTTCTGTTGGGACCACTGCCCCTGCACTTTTGGTCCATCAAAGGCTGGTTCAAAACTTTGATTTTGTCATAAAAACTGACCTGATAATGCCACCTGTATTGATCTCTCTACCTCTGAATTTCCATAACTTGGAAGTGAGTTATTATTTTCACAGATTTCAGCACAAAATTGGTGCACTGTCCTGGGCTTCATGAAGTGTATACATGTCTCTCTCTCTCTCTCTCTCTCTCTCTCTCTCTCTCTCTCTCTCTCTCTCTCTCTGTGTGTGTGTGTGTGTGTGTTCAGTATGGAATTGTTTATGAAATTCCTTAAAAGGAAAGGCCAAGCTTTCTATACCATGTTCTTCGCTTTGTAGAATATAGTGCAAACCTCACAGAATAGAATATCCAAGTCATATCCAATATCATAAACGAAGGTTATTATGATCACCTGAAAACTAGCCACTGTTCTCCATTTTCCAGAAGAAGTATATAATTGTCAAAGGCATGACGTGTCCTAGCCAGCGCCAAAGAGCAGGTAGACAGACGAGGACCCAGAATTTATTCTCCTAACTTCTAGTCTACTCTTGTTCTCACGCTTCCATGTTGCCATTCTTAGATGCACAGTGATGAATCATATAAAAGATGAGAATTTGAACCAATCAAAATCCATAGCTTATAGTCTAGCTTTTTACCAACAGTTACTTCCCCAGTGTGGGCTTTCATCTTCTCACCTCCAAAACTAAAAGTGTGAAACAGAGGACTTTCTCAATCCCCTTGCAATCAATCTATAAGTTCCAATATCCATTTTCTGAGTCAATGGATTTTGCTGCCTGAGAGAAAAGAATAACAGATTCTGTATTTGGAAATTGAACATTGTGATATGTAACATAATACACTTCTAATCCTCACGTTACAATATAATGACCTTTTTACATTAATTTATGCCAAAGCATGAGCTAGGTGAGGAATATAATATGTAGATATCCATCCCAATCTTTTTTATGGAGCTTAGAATTCAATTAAATAGACTGACAAGTGAGACCAAAATTACAGGGCAAAAATGAGTCATCTATTCAAGGAACACAGAGCCCACAGGCAGGTTCATTGAGTGCTCTGTGCTATTAGCAAAATCTCATTCACTAATTTGACAAGAATTTCAGAAGTGTTTCCAGAATAATGTTTGGAAAAGATTGGGAGAAGAAATTAGTTAGATATCAAAAGTGAGTCATTTTGGGCTGCAGGACATGAAGAGTGCTACAGAATAATGGTTAAGTGCGTAGAATTTGGAGTTACTGAGACCTGAGCTTACATCTTAAATCTACCAACTTCGATGTGAAACCTGGATCAAGTTATTAAACACCTGTAAGCCTCAATACAACTATCTGCAGGCAAAGGAAAATAAAAATATTTGCCTCAAGTTCTTTGCATGTGGTGTCAGTGATGTAATTTGTGCAGCTTCCAGGGCATATCAAGTGCTCAATAAAGTCAATATAACAAGAGATAAATATTTATTAACTTGAATTCACACGGTTTTATAAAGTTATATTGTGAAGATAATTGCTTAATAAGCCACAAATATTAGACATAGAATGAAGCCAGAAAATACACTTGAATAGTAATTGATACTGATATTTTTAAAATGTTTTAAAAACTGTCTTTGGTGCTTATCTCATTGGATAGATAGTCTTGGCAGTGCTTGAAGTGAGCACAGCAAGGCTTGTGATTCTCACTTTAAAGATGAGAAAATTAAGTGACTTTCTCAGTCACCTAATACAGAGAAATGGATTTGGTTCTCATGCACATGGATTCTAAGTTCCCAAATCTTAAAAAAAAAATAAAATAAAAATAAAAAACCCTCACCTCAAAGCATTTTGTACCACATGGCTTGATCTCAGCTAGCCATAGCCATGTAGACCAGGTGGGCAACTGACCGGTAGGCAAAATAATCAGTGGGATCTACTGTATGACCTAAAATGAAAAGATGGTCAATCATATGGTGTATTAGTTAGTGATCTCCAAAGAAACAGAACCAATAGGACATATAGATTAGATTGGGTAGAGATTAATTATGAATAATTGGCTCACACTAGTATAGAGGCTGAGAAGTTGAATCTGGAGGCTCAAGAAAGCTGGTGATGTAGGTCCAGTTCACACCTGAAGTCCTAAGAAGCATAGGAGCCAATGGTATAAGTTCCAGTTCAAATTGGAAGGCCCTTAAATCAGGAACACTGATGTCCAAGGACAAAAGAAGACAGACAACCCAACTCAGGAAGAGAGAGCAAATTTGTCCTTCATCTTTTTGTTTTATCGGAGCCCTCATTGGATTAGATGATGCCCACTGAGAATGGTGAGGGTCATCTTTTTTACTCAGTCTACTGCTTCAAATGCTAATCTCTTCCAGCAGTACACATCCAGAAATCATGTTCTACCAGTTATTTGGACATTCCTTAGCCCAGTCGATCTGACACATAAAATTAACCAACACAGATGTCCTACTTATTAATTTGAAATAAAAAAGCAGAAAGCCCAATGTAAATAGAAATATTAGAAAAAGCAACATACACATAGTTAGGACTACCAGTAGAAAGAGTAAGAAATGGCTTGATTAGACAGGTAGACAAAGTCATAGGTGGGGCAAATTTAGCAGGGAGAGGAAGGCAAAAACAATCAAACAAACTCAGCTGACGGAAAGATGAAAGTAAAAAATATAAACAAAGATGTCAAAGCTTCAGACAAGAGAGAAGAAGAATCTATTTCTCTTAAGCCCAGCATTGCTTTTGCATTATTTACTATTGGAGATACAATGAAACAAAGTACAAATAACCTCAGATAATTCCGAGTCATCATTCTTGACAATGTTTTAATCAGAGACCATATTTTGGATATAGACTAATTCATTTCACAAGTGTATTCATGTAGCAGTGGTATGAAAATATAAAGTTAAATAAATTAACAGGAAGCAAATATTTGAAGCATAAAGATTGATAGCTAATTTTCTCCCAAGCTTTCTGGCAGGCAGAGCAAAAATAAAAACATGCTAAATTACTAAATTTTACTATCACAATGAGAAAAGTCCCAGTAGCCCAGAGTAGTTGAGACAGGACAGGAAAAGTCTTGTCTCAAATTTCAAAAAGAGTTTCCACATGGGTCATTCTATATATATCGGAGCTACTCTGGTGTGGCAGACACCATGCTCCATGATAGTTTCAGACAAAAATGGTTCAAAATGGTTTTGAAATGACGCATACTCTTAAAACACAATTAATTAGAGGAAGTTCTATGAGGGCCTCATATGGCCTAGCTTTGTAACCACCTGTGGCTGAAACCAGAACCCGGTACACTCAGAACGCCAGGCAAACTCTCACCTCATCTCTCCCAGGCTTCCTTTCCCACTCCACAACCCAGGGCATGTAAGCAACAGAATATAACCTGGAAGGGGACAGGGAATTTTGTCTATTTTGTTAACTGTTGAATCACCATTACCCAGAATAGAGCCTGGTAGGTAGTTGGAACTGAGAAAATACGTGCTTAATTAATGCAGAATGACTCACTCATATCTCAGTCTATAAACTACAATAGGTTTCTTTTGCTAAACATCCCATCAAATGTTTTTCACTCATTGTTGAAATCACATCCTTGAAGGTCGTCTTCCCAGGAGACTGTGAACTCCTTGAGGGCAGCACTATTCCTGCCGTATCCCCAGGCATGGCATAGGGCCCTGCATTTAGAAGGTGTCTAACACATAAATGATGAATGATTGATGATAAGAATGAATGACCTGTGAGTCATAAATTGAATCTGTTGTACAGGCTCTAAATGCACTGTTTTTAGGGAACTTAAAGAGGATGGGAGGATTGCAGGACTATTGAAAATAAAGAGGAGGGATCTAGTAATTGATGAAAGAGGAAGAGGGCAACAAGATCAAGTGAAAAAATAAAGTTAAGGTTGAGAAGAACTAGGGCATGGCTGTAGGTGAAAAGGAAGAGCCCATACACATCATCTCACTTGACTTTCCCTACCTGGTGATGCCAGGACTACAGTTCCTCTTGTAGATGAAGAGACCAATAGTCAAAGGGCCTAAGTCAGATATTCTCAATGGACTAGGTTGCAGATACGAGAGCTATGGTTGTTAAGCTTTGTGCCAAAGAGCCACTCTATCTTACCTCTGGAACAGCTAGCTCAGGAGCACCCGGCCCACTCACTAATTCTGCAGACAGGGAAAAAGTTCCAAAGAGATCTCATGAGTTGCCCAACTTTACCCCAAATGGCTATTTAGTGTTACAAGTGTCTCCTCAAAACATTGACACTAAAGAGGTGTCCTCAATTTTCTCAAAGGAGATCCTGTGGAAGGCTATGGTATGGAAAGCAGGGGCTGATCAGGGTGAGAATAGAGAAGGTGGAGGATGTTGCTGTTTCACTTCCTGCACTTTCTCTTCAGAGTGACCATGCCGATCCTGGGCAGCATGTTGAAGTCAAGGGCCTTGTGAGTAGGATTAGCCTCTCCCTCTGCTAATTAACCCCTGCAACTGACTCCAAAGAAACGACCTGAGGGAAGCCAAGAGTCAGATCAGCCAAAGGCCAGGATAATAAGGCTGACCTTTGAAAGCGCAGTCAGGCTCTGCACAGTGATTTATAGGGAAGGTGGGCCGGCCCTGCAAAGGTCACTACCTCTTCCGAGCAGAAGTGGCTCTCTGGGCATCTAAACTGAGTGAAGCCTGTTGGGGCCCTAACAGGTGGGTCCACAGGACACTGGTGAGCCAGGTGTTCATCTTACACTGACACCTTGCTGGAGCCACATACAGGAATCTGATGGAATGAACCCTCCCCCCAAAAATGATTCAGAAGCCTCCTCCAGGTCCATACTGAATCCAAGACTATAAACACAAAAGTTCTATGCTCAGAAACAGCAGAATTCCTGAAAAATACCATTATTCTATCACAAAGCATATTACTCATTCTACTAAATGTAGAGTGCAGCGGTCTTTGGCATTCTGTGTGCAATGAACTTTGTTTTCAAAGAAAATGGTTATTACAAACACCAAAATAGCAAAGTCTGAGTGCTGTTAATGAAAGAGGGTGGAGACCAGACAGTTCCTTTAAGCCCCCTTATTCCCACAGCTGCCTAGAAGTACCTCTCGTGGACTTAATTTTTGTTATAGAAAAGATCTACCGGTATAATAAAAATTTCAATGCCATGATTGCTTGTGTGATCACTTGCTTGCTCTCTAATCTGCCCCACCAGACTCTTACCTTCTTCCCATGGGTATAAATCATGTCAGATTCTCTCAAAGTGGCACCAGCACCTCACATAGTGCTCAAAACAGTGCTTGAGATGGTGTGTGGGAATGTGCTTTGTAAATTCTAAAAAACTAAAAGTCTAGAGCTAGAAACGAGTAGTCTCAATTCACTCATCAGAATCCATTTTCAGGAAGCAATTATGTTCAGTCGAGTTGAAAGTATTCTCTCAGTAAGTTCACTGGCTTCCAATAAACAAACAAAGAATTATTGTTTGACTGATGCCTGACAGACACTTGAAATGACTCCCAAGCCTATTGTTGCTTGTCATCATTCTGAAAATGCCCATCCCTCTTGCTAGCTTCACGTCCCACAACTCATTGTTTGTGAGGTATCCAGTGTCTCCAGGTTTCTATCTCAAACACCTGCATTAGTTCCTTTCAAACTGTCACACAACAGCAGAATATAATTGCACTTTCATCTTCCTTGGGTATCATGTCTAAAGGAAAATCTGCGGTGGGCATGTTCTTCTGATTGGATGGGCACTCCAGCAAAAAAATAAATTGAACCTCTGTCTTTCTGTGAAATTCAATATTTCACAACATACTATTTGACACAGCTCTTATCGCATTGATCTGAAAGGGAGCATTGTAGCACACCAAGAGAATGTTCCCTGTTTACTATGTTACATGGATAAAAAGTGGCTTAAAGGCCCAAGGCATAAACTGAGCTTCTGTTCCTGGTGCATTGACGTACTACTAGGTATTAAGCAAATATTCATAAAATGTTTTGCATGGTCCCTGAACTGAAATTACATAATGATGATGATCCATAATGTTTGAGAAGCATAGTATAGGTCATGTGGCATAAGCAGTGGCTTGGGGAATCCAACAGACAGGACTCCCTGCCTAGGGGAGAGACAGACACTCTCACTAGTTCAGCCTGAGGTCACTCTTTTCATAGAGGTACCTTCTGCCTGGAGATGACAACAAAGAATCCACAGGGAAGGAAACTCTTGAGGGGAGAATTGCAGGACAAGTTGACTTCACTTGGTGGCACCCAGAAAAAGACATGAGGGACTAGAGCATGCCAGTGAGAAAGCGTGAGATCTCTCAAGTCTCTGGTTCACCTGTATTACTCCAAAAGGAGCACAAGGATGAAGTACTTTAGCAGAATCTGTGCAGAAACGTGCAAGTATAATTGCTGGAATTAGCAGCACCACTGGTTCAATCTATCACTCTTCTGCTGGGGTGTGGAAAGGATGTAACCAACTAAACCCCCAGCCATTTCTCAGTGAATAGCTGCTTGGTCAGACCTCTTATAAATGAGTTTGTAAGCTTTTTTCATGAGCAATTACACTCCTCCTGTTTTTCTATTTTGGCCCAGCATCCATGCCTCTGGAGATTATTTTAATCGTGTATCTTTTGTTAATCATATGAGCTACCAATCCCTTCCTCCTATGTATTACCAGCAAACTTCATAAGCAACCTGTCTCCATCTCTGTGCTTATCCTTTGTGAAAATGTTGTCCAAGAAAAGATAAAAGAGCCCCATGGTGCCCTAGGAGAGGGCCAACTCAGGGATCACACAGACGTGTTCATTAGCAATTTCTGCATAGGACTGGTCAACCGTCTTTGATTGTGATTTCCACTGTTACTCTTTACTCACATGATTTTTGCCAACACAACGCAGCATGGTGAGAAAAGCACTGGAGAAAGAGACAAGACCTAAGTTTGAATCCTTACTCTGCTACGCTGTGTGAATAGTGGCATGACATTTTTCTCTGAGTCTCACCTTCCTAATCTCTAAAATGGGGATAAAAATGCCTCCTCTGATGAAGAGTTTGAAAATGCAATTCACTCACTCTCAGCACCTGGAGTTTAACAGGCCCGCAAACACACAAATGCCTGACGATGCTCGTGCTGACAGTGATAACAACCTGTGCATAAAAATAAACGTGGCTTCTTCTCATTTCCAGATGTTGAATAACTGAGACTATTTTATTCAATCATTTGTTTATTCCCACTGGGACATTTTCTCAGCGACTCCTTTCAAAACATCTTCTATCTTGCAATAACAGGGATTCAAGCCCCACTCCACTTCTGACTCACTGTGCAACCTCCGATGATTTCACCTCACTGTACTTTATTTCCCTTATCTGGAGAGTAAGCACATCATTATCTACTTTGCAACATGATTAGGTGTCAGTCTGTTCAGGCTGCTACAACAAAGTACCATAGACTAGGGGGTGTTTATAACAGAAATTTATTTCTCACAGTTCTGGAGGCCGGAAATACAGGACCAGGTTGCCAGCATGGGCTGGTTTCAGTGAGGGCCCTTTTTAAAAATGCAGACTGCTGACTTCTCCTTGTATACTAACACAAGAGAAAAAAAAAAAAAAACAGTGAGCTAGCTCTGTAGACTGTAATTAGAAGGGCACTAATCTCACTCATGAGGATTCCATCCTGATGACCTAATTACCTCCAGTTTCCACCTCCAAATACCATCACATTGGGGATTAGAGTTGAAATTTACAGATTTTAAGGGACACAGACACTCAGTCCAGAACAGGAAGATAACATGAGATAGCATAAACAGGACACATAAGATGTGGTAGCTGCTATTAAGAAAATATGAACAATAAATAAGTATTAATTTATTAAATGATTTATCAAAGATATTGGGGATGCCTTTGTAAGCAAGGAGACCACCCCATTTGAATCAATTAAGGGACAGAATGTGGGAATGTGTTCGGAGTGAGGAAGCCTGGTGGACAATATAGCACAGAGGCCAAAAAGCTCAAGAAGCACATAGAGAATAGCACACAACATGGCCAGATCGTAGGTAGGTGGTGTGCAGAGGAGAAACAAGACAAAAGCTGGAATCTGTTTCTACTTCTACAATGATTCCACGATCCCATGTATAAAGAGTGAGTGGGAGATGGGATCAGAAAGGAACAAGTGACATTAAGCCAAATTATTGCAAAGATATTGTTCTGGGTAGAATCTGCTAAGATTGCTGTTGAACACCAGGGTAAAATGTACTTGGGGAACATTGTATGGCAAAGTCAAAATATGCTCAGTTTAATTCCATAGTGTGGATTGAGCACCTGCTCAAGGTAAAAAACAAAGTGCTTCAAATACGTTGAAAACTATTACTTGAATTAGATTAAATTTATCATAACTTGATAAATCTGGTTTTGATTGTTATCTAAATTGATTATACTCTCCATTGGGAGTCTCCAAATTCTAATTCTCATTCATTCATTCAACAAATTTTTTAGAGAATCTGAACATTCACTTCTTTACTCAATGATAAATCCTGTCTGGTTAAAGATGGAAGATCCAATCCCTACATGTACCTATGTCTCTTTTGAAACTCCACTGAAATAAAACTCAAGAAGTACAAAAAGAATATGAGAAACAGAAGAATGAATTTTTTAGAGGAAGAGAAAAGAAAACAAAGTCAGGAAAATGAAATTTTAAAAAATTTCCAGAACATAAAGCAAAAATACAAAGAAATATAAAATTAAGGTAATAGAAAAAATATATAAATGCTCATTACATAAAACTTTAGGTGGGGGTCCTAGTATGATAAGAGAAGAAATTAAGAAAAATAAACATAATTCAGAATAATTTAAGCTTAATGAATAACTCTTTAAATTAAAAGGGCTAAGTACAATCGATCAATTCTACCCAAATTGACCTATATATTTAACACAATTCATATCAAAACTCTACCAAACTTTTTGTAGCTATAAGTAATATCATTGTAAATTTTATATGAAAAGGCTAGAAAAATAGTTAAAATCATTTTGAAAAGGAAGAATAAAGTGAAAGGAGACACTTTACCCAATTCTAAGACTTATGCTATAACAGTTAAAATAGTGTGGTATTAGTGGAAAAGTCAACATACAGATGAATGCCACAGAATAAGGACCCCAGAAATAGACCTAAAATATATATACTCAACCAATTTTTGACAAAGAATTCAAAGAAAAGTCAATGGAGAAAGGGCAATCTTTTTAACAAATGGTGCTGAAACAATTACATATCAATAGGCAAAAAATAAACCCCAACCTAAACCTCTTATCTTCTACAAAAATTAACTTAAAATGAATCACAGCACTAAAAGTAAAATGTTAACAACAATTTATTGTATATTTCAAAATAGCTAGAAGAGATTTGGAATGTTCCTAACACTTAAGAAATGGTAAACTTCTGAGGTGATCAATAGCCTAATTACCCAGATTCATTCATTCCACATTATATGCCTATATCAAAATATCACATGTACCCATAAATATATGCAGCTAGTATGTATCCATAAAACTTTTTAAAAAGTCACTTAGGGACAGTTGTAGCCTTTATGTTTACAAAATGTAATCAGCTACAAGTAACAGGGGAAGGTAAAGCTAAAATTACAAGACCACAAATTGGAATTAAAAATAATGAGACACATGAAGCCATATATGCTATAATTCTATTTATGTAAAACTTCCAGAAGGGGCAAATCCTTAGAAACAGAAAGCAGATTAGTGGTGGCCAGGGGGTGAGGGGAGGGAGGAATGGAGAATTACTGCTTAACTTCTATAGGGTTTCTTTTGACGTGATGAAAGTCTTGAACATAGATAGTGGTGACAGTTATACAGTATTGTGAATGTACTGAATGTCACTAATTGTGAATTTTATGTTATCTGTATTATACCACAAAATGTTTAAAAAATATAGAAATAAAAGAAAATATCTAGGCCAAAAATAAATAAATAAATAAAAGTAAAATGTTAAACTATGAACCTTTTAAAAGAGAGCAAAAGAAAAAAATCTTTATGACCTAGGGTTGGGCGAAGCTTTCTTAGACATAAAGTTTTGTAAGATATCTAAAACATAAAAGTGGATAAATTAGACCTAATCAAAATCTAAAATGTTTTTTCTATCAAAGACTCCTGTTAAGAAGATTTTTAAAAAGCCACTGAATGGGAAATCTATTTACAAATCATATATATGACAAAAGGCTTTTATCAACAATATTTAAAAAATACTCTAAACTCAATAATAATAAAATACAGAATCCAATTATTAAGTAGAAAATAGGGAAAAGACTTCAACATACCTTTTGCAAAAGACATACGAATGTTAAATAAATATGTGAAAAGATGATCAAAATCACTAGCCGTTAGAGAAATACAAATTAAAATGCTAAGATACCACTAAAAACCTATTAAAATGACTGAAATAATACTGACAGTATCAAATGCTGGAGAGGATGTGGAGAAACTGGATCCTCTTGTATATTGCTAGTGGGAATGTGAAATGGTATAGCCACTCTGGAAAACAGCGTGGCACTTTCTCTTGAAGTTAAATATAACATTTGCTATGACCCAACCATGCCACTGTAAGAGAATTCAAATATATGTTTATACTAAACCTATGCACAAATGCTTATTGCAGCTTCATTTGTAATAACTTAAAACTAAAGACAATCCAAATATCCTTCAAGGGGTGAATGGTTAAACAAACTCTGTTACATCCATACTACTCAGCAATAAAAAGAAACAAATTACCAGATGTTGGGTGTCAAGAATATTATGCTGGATTTAAAAAAAAAAATCCAGCTTTAAAAGGTTACATGCTCTATAATTACATTTATATAACATCCTCAAAGTGACCAAATTGTAGAGATGAAGAACAGATAAGCAAATGCCATGGTGTAGAAGAAGGGCATAACTCTAAACGGATAACGTGTGGAATTTCCTATGTGGTAAAGAAATAGTTCTGTATCTTTATTGTGGTGGTGGTTATATATTAATAAATCTATACAGCTGATAAAGCTGCATGGAATTTATACATATAAACCATAGACATTCCCAAAAAAATGAGCTCATGTAAAAACTGGTGAAATCTGATTAAGATTTGTAGTCTAGTTAGTTGTTATCATGCTAATGTAAATTTTCTAGCTTTAATAATGTACTATGCATTATTAATAATGTAAGATGTTACCATTGAGAGTGACAATAAGTACATTGGATCTCACTGTATTCTTTTGAAACTTCTTGTGATTCTATAATTATTTCAAAATAAAAACTCAAGAATGTACATAAGGAAACTGCATTATATGCATTCTTCTATAAAATTGCAGTATATGTATTCTTCTGTAATTTTTTTGTCCTTTCAACACTGTTTACAAACTTCATCCAGAAGATTACTCGTAACTCTTATTTGTTCATTTCTGCTGCTTTATAATATTTCCATTACAGGCATTCCGTATTTATTATTTATCCTCCCAATGATGTATATTTAGATTGTTTCTGGTCTATTTTGTTGTTGTTTTGCTATTAGCAACAGCAATGCTATTAACAGCTTGGTGTCCGCATGAGATTATTTCTCTGGGGCATATATATAAGAGGAGAAGTGCTGGATTATATAGGATGGACATTTTGAAATTTACAGTTAAGCCTATTGCTCTCCAAAGCAGTTCTACCAATGTGTATCACAAGTAGTTACAAGTAGTCTCCCTTTTCAACCTGTAGTCTTTATAGGCTTTTAAATTTTTGCCAGTCTGATGACAGTAATTGATATCACATTGTTGTTTTCTTTTGCACTGCCCTCATTATGAGAATCAGTTCTAATATTTGGTGGCTGCCCCTGCCTGCCTCCGTCATTCCCTGTCACTCATCCCCATTACTAATTATGCTCCAGCAACCCATCCTTCTTTCATCTCCTCCTTCAGTCACAGAAGATTCCTGCCTTAGGGCTCTGTTCTCTCTGCTTAACTCTTCTGTTTATAAAAATCTGTCTTCTGATAGGCATATGATTGGCCTTTTCTTGTTTTTTGGGTCTTACTTTATCTCCTCAAAGAGACATTTTCTAACTACCTTCATATCACCCTTTTATTTTTTTTTCTTTATTGAAGTATAATTTACATATCATGCCTTTACTCCATTTTAAGTGTACAATTAAATGATTATTAGTAAATTTACCAAGTTGTACAGTTATTCACATAAAACAATTTTAGAAGATTTCCTTCCCCCTATTGAGACCCCTAATTCCCTTCCCCAAATACATTTCAAGCATGCCCCTCCCCTCCACAGTGCCCACCACATCCCTCAGATGTGGGTCTACCTCCCGCCCCCTAAATCCCTAGTGAACACCACCACCATTTGAGCACCATAGTGTTAATCAGTCAGTATCAATTTGATGGCGAGTACATGTGGGACCCATTCTTTTGGTCTTGTGTCACCTCACTTCGAATAATGGGCTCAAGCTTAATCCAGGATAATATAAGCGGTGCTAGCTCACTGTCATTTCTTAAAATTGGGTAATATTCCATTGTAAACATATACCAAATTTTAATAACCCACTCATGAATTGACGGGCACTTGGGTTGTTTCTACGACCTAGCAACTGTGAATTGTGCTGCCATAAACATTTGGGTGCAGATGTCTTTATCATAGAATGTCTTATGCTCTTTTGGGTAGATGCCTAATAATGCTATTGCTGGATTGAATGACAGTTCTATTTTTAGCTCCCTACCTCTCACCTCTCACAAAAATACATTCACCCTTTTAAATTTTTAAAATGTATTCTATTACTCTCTGAAACAACTGAAATAATCTTGATCATTTTATAATTAATAACTTGCTATTTAACTCCCCTTCTAGAATACAATAATTTCCATGGGATGAGTCATCTTCTCTTATTTATTTATTTATTTCAGGATCTTATAGGGGTACAAACATTTTTATTATGACTTTGCCACACCCTTGTCTTTATCACAGTCTCCCCAATGCCTCAGAAAGTGAACAGGTAACAGGATGTTGGTGGGAAAATTATGAGGCTTGGAGCAGCTTGGCATGTTGCAAGAATGAAGTGGGAAAGACCTTGTGGGCCGTGTTAAAGAGTGTGAATTTATTTTTGAACATGATGATAACATAAAAAGGAACACACAGAAAGGATACATATAATCCTACTTATATAATATGACATGTAATTCTCCTGCACAAACCACAAACTCTAGACTTCTCATTATAATCTTATTGTTTGGATCAGTTAGCCTCTAAAGGTGTTGCATTCTGAAATGTCTATCCCATTATTCCAATACTAATTTGAGATCTCTGTCTCTGAGATTCCAAATAATCTTCTTTATTGCTTTACTTCTTGCTTTTATGGAGTCACTTTTCAAGCAACTTCTAGGAAAAGATATACAAAATAAAAACTTTCAGATTCCTTGCGTGTACATTCTGTTCTAATTTGATAGTTTAGCAAAGTAGCAAATAATAAACTAAATTTGTTTAACAGAAAATCAAAGTCAAAATTATAGAATTTTGAATCAAACAAAAAGACAACACTAAATAGTAAATTGTTGAAATGGTCTTAAATGCATCTATTAGGAAACAGGAAAGAATAAATGGTGCAACTCTTCAATATATTAGAAGAATAAGAGAATAAATAATAGAAGTGAAAGTATAAGGATAAAACAAGAAACTATTATATTTTTTAAAAAACACACAAATAAATAAAAACCAAAAATAAAATAGGACATGTTAATAAATTAGTTGAATTTTTTTGAAAAGTCAAAAGGTCTGATCTGTCAGAAAGAAAGAAAACACCAAAGGAAGAATATTGGAATAGGCAATGAGTTTTCTAACTAACAACAAAAATATTTTAACATTATTTAAATACCACAAATAGGCAAATTGACTTTTTAAAAAATTGTATAAATATTAACATCCAAATTTGAATGTATATTTTTAAAATACCATAGAATAATTATAAAAATAAATTATTTATTAAGCTACAATGGAAATATCAATTAATTCAAATACTAAGAAATTGTACAGACCATATTCTCTATGACTATGCTGTAAACTTGTTTATATATACATATAAATATATACACACACACATGAAAAACAAGACATACATAACAAGTTAGATCCACACAGAAATTTTTAAAAATTCTTCTAAAAAATTCACCTAAAATCATATACAATCCTATACAAAATTATACCATTTAATTTTAAAATCTGGATGACATAGACACATTGGTTCCCTTAAAAAAAATCTGAAAATTTTTAAAATACAATAAGTTCAAAAATCTTTAGAATAAGCTGAACTCAGACAGGTCAGTAGTGTCAAACATTTAAATTTCTCATCGTCACAGTCCCAGATCTGCAGAATTTGGCATCATCATGAGATGATAAGAATGATTTTCCATTGTGCACATCAAAGTGACTTTTTTTAAGGATTTATCTTGTAAATATCCAATTGCTCTTGATTTTTCTCAGATAATCATATGAATATGCCCTATCCCCTTGACTTCTTTATGCTAAGGGGGAAACAGTTCTTCCTGACTTCTTCTATTTCATTGTTTTTGCGTAATTGGGTAGGAAAGTCTGTACAATTTGGAGTTGAATATAATCAATCCCACTTTCTCACAGAAGCCACTATTTTCAATATTACCTATGTTGGCAATTAAAATTATATATTGATTATCTCCCTTACTATTTTTTGTTTTATTTTAATAGATTCAGAATTTAAATACAAAAAGGAGATGCTGTTTATTGAGTCTTTTTGGATCCTCAACTCCTGCTGCAACCATAAAAGCAATAAAGAAAGAACTGCCTGTGCCCCTCTGTCTTAAGAAAGTAGCTCTATCTTTAAGTTCCCCAGGTTGGGAAAGGCCAGTTCACCAGGTTCTGACCATGTACCACCCACCCAGGAGAGAATAAAATGGAAGTGAAACCAGATGAACTGTTACATGAAAAAAAATTTTTTTTTCTTTTATTTAAGCCTTTTAGAGTTCTGTATCTTAGAAGCTACATCTCTATCTTAACAAATGTGCCCCATGAATTAAATTATTTTTCAGTGAAAATTACAACTTGATAAAGGAACCAAGAATTCCAAGAATTTCTTATCAAAAGCCAAGGAAGCAGCTGTGTAGATTATTTTATGACAGGTGTGTGAAGAGGTATTTGATTATATTTCTAAATGCTGTAAAATAATGTGAAAAGTAAGAAATATATAAAAATACAAAAAAATGCAATTTTCAAGAAAGATGATCCTGCAAGTAGGGTGCTATGCCACTTCTGTGAAGGAGACAATGAGAAAGTACTTTAGCAAATGAAAGTTTCCATTTCTGAAATTAATTAGCACTTCTCAATGTCAGTTTGCTCATCTTGTGAACAAGTCTATTATTAATATACAGAGAGCTAATGTGAAAAGCACATTCTTATGTTAATTACCTAATTAACTAATCCAGGAAAAATTAAGCCACTAAATTCACACAGTATTCATTTTTCTTAAGTTGGTCTCATAGATACTAAGTTTCTTAACAAGTTAACATTTTTATGAGCTTTCCCATCATTTTGATGTTTCATAAGGACCTATGAACTTCTTGAAAGGCATGAACTCAGAAATCATGAAGAGTTAGAGGTCTTTGTTTAGTTTCATAGGTCTAATTTCTATAGAATTTTGTTCCACTTCACTTGGAGAGCTCAATAAATGATAATATCACCCAGCAAGTAATGTTTGCCACTTCAAACAAAAGTATTTACCCCATACTTTTTTAGCAACTAATCATATGACAGTGGGAGAAGAAGAGAACAGAATGTGTTGAGTGCATGGGGATATGAGGAAGCCTCGTTTGGGGGGATTTGAAGGCAAAATAAGCAGGTGTCCCCTTTTCCTTCCTGCAGCCACTGAGAGTGACAGCACCACTGTTGGTTCCATCCCACATAGGCACCATGGTGGGCGTGGGATCATAGCCTGACTACACACAGGAACTTTCTGAGGCAGTCCCCAGCATCCTTTCCTGGGCCTCTCTAGAAACCTGGAGGAGATTTAAGGGATGAAGGTGCTAAGCCTTAAACATAAGAGTTGTCATCCCTGCTGGAGAATTACCCTAGGAAGGAAAAAGAGGCAGAGATTGCACAAGCCAGGCATCGGATGGTAGAGGCAGTTAGATCTCAGGGTAGTAGCAGCTCCAGCCATATCAGAGGTGAGGATTCAGTCAACAAAGGAAAATGGGCAAATTCTCCAGTAGGTTTCAGGGGATCCTATATAACATTATGATATCAAAGGGAGGGATTATGCTCTTCAGTAAACACTTCTCATTGGTAACCACTGCCTCTATAACACATGATTTATCAGTCACATAGTAGACAAGGTGCTATGATGCCTTCTGGGGAATTTGATTCAAAACTAAGTTTTAAACAGGCAAGTAATTGCATTAAAGGCTCACACCATGTTGGAGAATAACTAGATTGGTCCGATGGTTTCTCAGAATTGCTAAGGTTGAATTGGCTGCTAATAGAGCAGTACACTCAGTTTATATCATTTCTCATGTTGTCCACATCACATGAGCTAAGATAATAAAATATACTCCATTACTCAGAAGAGTAAGATCATATGAAAGATTCTAGACATTGCAGATAGAGAAACAAAACATTGGTGTAAATGCAATCTCTGCTGCTAGAGTGCCTGGGTACATGTGTGCAAGTGTTTGTCTTCTTAAGACTCACTGGCTTTCACTTATGTTGGGTGGGGGATAATAAAATGCCAGACAGCGTTGGTGCAAGGATGGGTGTGTAATGATGACTCAGATGCCCATCTCCCCAGAAATCCTTTGAATAACTGAGTCTCTCACCCCACATCTGTAGGAAATCTTAACCAGAGTTCTGGAAATTCATTACGATTTTTGTTTCTCTCCCAGTCACCTTAAGTTTTAATTTCTGTCTTCTGCTAAGGTCTCAGTCTTAACTGTGTTTTTTGGCTTGTTTCTGCTCCAGTATAAATTCAAATTGGACATGGGTCCTTCTCATTGGTTCCTTAGCTCCCTTGAGTAGGTTGTTATTATTCCTTTAGGGGTTTTATATTGTCATAACATATAATAAACACATTTGTATTACATATTTCAAAATCTGATATTTTTAAAGATCCTTTTCTAGTCCTAGCAAGTCAGCTTTAGCTGTCTCCCCTTGTGTCTCAGCTCTCTCTCCTCTCCTACCCATCTTTCTCCTCTGAGCTCTTCCCTCACACATCCCCCTTTCCCCTTTACTTGAAAACAACACACACATTTTATATATGTATGTATATGTTATATATAGTTTTAATGTATGCATGTATATATGTATGTATATATATTATATATAATGTTTTATATGTATGTACATGTGTTACATATTATATGTTTTATTATGTATATATGCTGTATATTATATATAATGTTTTATATATGTATATATATAACCTAAGTGCCCATCAACTGATGAGTATATAAAGAAAATGTGGTACATATATACCAAGGAATACTACTCAGCTATAACAAGGAATGAAATAATGTCTTTTGCAGTAAACATGCATGGGATTGGAGACCGTTATTTTAAGTGAAGTATCTCAGGAATAGAAAAAGAAGTACCACGTGTTCTTACTTACAAGTGGGAGTTAACTGAGGGATATATTATGGTAATAAAGAGATGTAATGCACATTGGAATCTAAGAAGGGTAGAGGGTGAAAGAAGGGTGAGGGAAAAAAATCCACCTACTGGGTACAATGTGCATTATTCTGGTGACAGTTACTTTGAAATCCCTGATTTCGGCATGATAAAATTCATCCATGAAACAAAAAACACCTGTGCCCTCTAAATTTTTTGAAACAAAAAAAGAAAGAAAACAAATGATAGAGTGGTAGAAAGGACATTGGGTTCAAAGATACCTAGGTTCAAGTCCCAATACCACCACTTACTTGTTTGCTGATTTTATAAAGTTACTAATCCTTCAGATTTTCAATTTTCTGAAGTGTTAAATAAAAACTATCTTGATACAACATCATTGTCAAGATCAAATAAAGTGATGTAAGCAAAGGGCATGACATACTGCAAAAATTTTTTAAAATGTTAGTATCCACCAATTAAATATGGCAGCCGGTGTGTGCATTACATTTGTCCCTTCCCATACACTACTGAAATAAAAGTAAATAAATATAAAGGTGTATTCCCTCAAGCACAAAAAGAAGAATGAAAATGGTAGTGGATGATAGATTTCAACAAGTTTTTGGAGGATGGGAGACCAGCAGAGACAGTTGAAACTTAAATATCTATCTGGGAGGGGAATAATTTAGAACAACAATTCAGTTAAACCCAGTAAATCTCAGAAAAGTTTTAAATTGGTGGTACTATGTACTATGGAAAATTTGGATGAGACTTAGAACTTAAATGTGGATCAGGCCCCCATCTTCCCTCTCTCACTCATTGAAGGGAAAGCTAGCTACTTTTTCTTAGCTCCTGTAGGAGAATAGAATTTATTATTTGGAAAAATGAAAACCAAAGAGGCTCTGAAAGCAGACTCAGAATGTCTGGAAGAGATTGTAGGTGACATGCTGAAAATATACATTCCATGCCCAGTGGGTGGGACAAGCCCAAGTGTCATCCTTCATTTCCAAACATCAGTGCAATGGAGGGTATCAGATAGCTTCAGTCATATACCTGCTACCTTCCCCAGGTTGGTCTAAAGGCTGAACTTAGCGGAAACTTCTCTTTCTCTGTGTTCTCTCAGGACCACTCTACATGGTCTAATAGTGTGGATTCAGTGCTCAAAAAAACTAAAGATACAGTTATGTGGCCGCTGCACACCCAATATATAATGCTGGAACAGAGACAGGGTACCTATCAGAGGCACTCCTGTTTAAAAAGGGGGAAATGAAAAGCCTTGTTGTACTAACTAGTCCAGAGATACTTTGAAGTCTGGCTAGATATATATTGCCAGTTTCTTTTTTTTTTCTTCTCTATAGAAGTATACTTTACATATCATGCCTTTACTCCATTTTAAGTGTACAATTAAATGATTATTAGTGAATTTACCAAGATTTACAGTTAATCACATAAATCAGTTTTAGAGGATTTCCTTCCCCCTATTGAGACCCCTAATTCCTCTCCCCAACTACTTTTCAAGCATGCCCCTCCCCTCCACAGTGTCCACCATATCACTCAGACGTGGGTTTATCCCCCACCCCCGAATCTCTAGTGAACACCACCACCATTTGAGCCCCATAGGAAGAATGGACCCCACATGTACTCGCCATCAAATTGGTACTGACTGATTAACACTGTTGCCAATTTCTTTATTCCATTCCAGTCCTACTTCTTGGGAAGATTCTCTGTGGCTCTAACCTCAGCTTTCTGGGTTTTTGGTTCTACCATGAATGGCCTTTCATTTTCCATAAGAAATTGACTGGATAGCCTGTATTTCAGCCTGGCTCCTGCTGAGAGATTAGAGGCCCTGAGAGCTCTTCTTCTGAGCTCTCCCTATCCCTTTCACTCAAAGCTAGTGGTATATACATCAATCAACAGTTTTAAAAAACTTCATGAATTGCATTTGGATCTTCTTGGAGTTCATTAGACCATATTCACACTCATATATCTCTCTGGCAAAGTCTCTTGTCTGTCTTGGTTTGTCTGTGAGGTTGCTATGGGGCAATACCTGTAAAATTCTTCAAAGTCCTCTTGTCTAGCAAAGACAGTCTACGAGACATGCCCATAAATATTTCTGAAATATCAGTAAGGTATCTTATAGCCACACCCTACTTCTTTGCCCTGAAACAATGTATTACTGCCAAGGATTTGATCTTTACCCTGTGGCATTTCTTATTTTGAGTATCTTTTGGTATTTGGATATAGCTACATGATTTAGGTTTCTTAAAATAGGGGCCAGATTCTATTTCAGTTATCTATTATAAACCTCCCAAAAATTTAGTGCATTAAAACAACTAACGTTTTATAATAGTTCAAGATTTTGTAGGTTAAGACTTCAGGCAGGCATAGGCTGAGTTGTTCTTCTAACATGATGTCACTTGGTAACATTCAGCTCGAGGCTGGTCTGGTCTAGAGGGCCCAAGTTGGCTTCCCTCGTATGCCCAGTGCCTTAGTGGGGGTGGCTGCAAGGCTGAAGTAGGCTGCCCCACCCTCCATGTAATGTGAAGGTCTTCTCACACAGTCCTATCAGCAGAGGAGCTGGGTTTTCAAAATGGTGATTCAGGACTCCAGAAGGACTAAGGTAGAAGCTGCTAATTTTCTTAAAGTCTAGACCCAGAACTGGCAGAGCATTGCTTGTGTCACACTCCAGTGGTCAAAGCTGTCACAGACAAGCTCATGTTCAAGGGCAGGAGAGCAGATACCACATTTCAATGAAAGGTATGTTGCAGAACTTGCAGCCTTCTGTAATCCACCACAGTTATTTAGAAGAATGTAGGGAGAGAACAAAGGTCTAAGAGAACTAAATGCTTAACTATCATAGTACAGAGTCAATAGATAATATTTGCAATTCATATATGAAGAATAAGAAGAAATATAAACATATTATTTAGAGTTTTAAAGATTAATACTAAAAATAATGGCTTTAAGAGAGGAAAAGTAGGTACTTCTTAGAGAGGACTTTTAGGCAGAAAGGGATGAACAAAGTGCCTGCTATATTTCGCTTAAAGACTTTTAAATCTAATTAGCTTCACTATTCACATGAATTACTTGACAAAAATTAAAATTAACTTCAAAAGAATCGTTTCTCACCATTTTTTTCAAGTATGATGATAATTATACCCCACTAGCCTAAAATACGGTTTAATGACTTTGCCAATCTTATTGTTATGAAATAAGTAACAAAAAAATTCTCCAGATATCCCTCTCTCTCTGATTCAGGGCATGCTCAGTAAATCCAATAATAATGATAATGTTAATAATAAAGTTTGGGGACAACCAATACCAGAGTTTCTAGAAGAGAAATGACAGACCATAGTTCACATACCTTTGTTTGTTTGTTTTTTTAAACCATTATTTGTCACACTTCAAAAGTTTGCTCAAATACATGCCAATTTTATAATTGAATTCCAAAATATCACCATTGGTAACATTTGTGCGGTGCTATTCCTTTGATAGATGATTTTCCTATACATATTTTTATTTCATCCTCACATCTGTGTGGTTTCATTGAGCAAGCATTATTATTATCTTCATTTTCCACAGGGATAAAATGAAGTTCAGGTGAGCTAAGTGCATTGCCCAAGGTCATATATTTAGTAAGTATCAGAACTGATTTTGCTGTTACAAACCTTGAGCTTTTTCACCATCCTTGGAATTGATCTGCCAAACATTTACAAGACCATATGCAGAGTGTGGAATACAAACAGAACTGTGAATATATTCATCTGAATCAGAAAAATACCATCACCTTCAGACATTTCACCAGAATGAGTATGATCCTGACATGTATAGTAGTAGCAGCATATTTATTGACTATTTCAACATCAAGAAGCAAACAGTGTCTTTCTTGCTGTAAATAATGAACAGAAAAGAATTTCAATTCAGTAACATTTCAATGAGAATGTTGAACATCTTCCTCTATTAGGAAAGGAACATTATCCAGAACACTTTCTTCTGGACAATGCCAAAGTGTATGTAACTTGACCAAACTGCTAACCATTCAAAACCGGTTTGTGAAAAACTTTGGCGTGATTTTCAACAAGAAGATATGGGACTTGGGTGGAGAGGTTTCAGAGCCACATTTCACAACACAGGGGACTGAGTTGCTTCTCTTGAATGGACTGATAGGACAAAGCACACTTATTCTCTGAACAGACTCACCCATGGACCTGCAGCTTCGGCTTTGAGGGACAGAGATGCCTGCCACCTTATATAGTTGAGTGAGCCTTTGGGAGGTGTGGTTTCCAGCTTGGCTAAGAGTTATCTGTGTGACCAGGAGCACGTTATTTCTGAGTCTCAGTGCTCTCATTTGAGTGTTAAATAAATAGCATTTTCCACAGTGTGGTGCCCATACCAGAGAGAACACACAAGCCAATCTAGTTGGAACAGAGCTGAAAATTTTAAATTCTGATAGATACCTGTTTATTTTAATATGGATTGGAATAAAAGCAAAGCATCCTCTCTGCTCTGTGATTTCCCCGATATGATTGCTTGGGATGAGACTAGAGTAGGTATTTAAATTATTGAAGTTGTTCAAGTTAAAGGAAAACAACAATTAAAAGAAAATACAAGGAATATATGTAAATGCAAATATTTTAGAAGTGGAGAAGCAACTGAGAAGAACTGGACCAAAAAAGTCCTTTCTGCTTGAAAGATGTTATGGTTTTATTTACTTAAAAGACAAGAAAAGCAACGACAAAACAAGTAAACTTTTTCTACATTAATAAGAATACCAACAATGATAGCGATCATTAACGATGGTGAGGAAGGGGTTGTTGTTTTTCCTATTTAATAAAGAAACAACAGTTTGGAGAGATTGAGTAATTTTCCAAGAACCACATAGGTAACATGTAGTAGCGACAGGATTCAAAGCAGGTTCACAGTGATTGCAAAGTCCAGGCTATTCCACAAGCTGCGGTAGAACATGAAGGCTAAAGGTTGGAGAGATGGGGCTCTGGAATCAGACCGCTTGAGTTGGCAATTTGGCTCCAGCATTTTCTAGTTATGAGACTTTGAGCTTATTTTGGAAATTTCCTGTGCCTTGGTTTCCACATCTGTAAAATGGGGTTAATAATAATAGTAATAGCATTGTGTATAGAGTTCTTACAAATACAAAATAAGATGTCTATGGCAAGCATATAGCAAAATACCTATACATAATAAAACATAATGCATAATATGCTCTTATTAATGTCCAAGCTATTGTTGACATTGTTGACCTTGTTTGCATGCTCTCTTTACAAGTGAACTTTAAAATCACACCCTTGGTAATATTTGTGCAGTGCTACATCTTTATAAGTGATTTTTTCTTATACATGTTTTAATTTGGATCACATGCTTTCTCCTACCTTTTAAGCATCCAGGTTTATGTCCCTCATTTCTCCCTGTATCATTTTGTATCTCACATTGGTCTTTGTGTTCTTTAAAATGCTCACAAAGCTTCCAATGTCATGTTTCTTAGGCTTGCTGTTTCCATCTTTTTCTCCCTTTTTCCTATGTGTGACAGAAGTCTGGAAGATGATGCCGTGAAGGATAATAGCCGACACGTGTTGTGTGCCTGTTCTGCACCAGCGCCTTGCATACATTATCTCAAATGACCCTGGCAATAGCACTCACTGTGGTTGTCTTCATCACATCACTACTTAGAAATAAGGCATTTGTGGTGTAGAGAGGTTAAGTGACTTGTGCACGCTTTTTCAGATAGAATGTGGCAGAGCCAGGATTCACATGACTTCCATGTGGCTCCACGATGCATAGCTGCAATTAGCACAATCATTGCCCACTTATGATTTATTACGGCCTGAAATTCTGGTGATCTTGGACCTTCCAAGCTTCACTCAGGAGCTGCCAAGTTTATTTGCAGATGATTCCCACACTACCTCTATGCTTTTACTGAGGATATTTTGAGTCTGTGGCTCCAGAAACACTACTCTTATCTTTAAACATAAATCTGGCAGAGTATTTTGCCAATACATCATCTGGGTGAAAAGAAAAATATTGTGTTTGCCTTGTTTAAAAGGGATGTCCATATTCTACATGAACACACATTCCTTTTGACTAGTTTAATCTCTTTTCTAATTCAGACTTGCTGCTGATATTGTTCGGTGTGTGTTGGGTTTTTGTGACAATCACAAATTGTCAGCAAGGACCTCTAAAGCCAGTGGAGTGGTGATTTACATGCTCATTTCAGCCAACTCCAAAACTCTGAAGGAGGATTTGCTTAATAGAAATGAAGATTCCCAATATTCCTTAGCGTTTTAATGTTCACAAAGAAATTTGGTACATTAGGGTGGCATCAATCTTTGCAAGAAATATCTGATCTGATAGGGTTTTTTATGCTTTTATGATTCAGAGCAGTGAAGGAAGTTTCTAAGAAAAGGAAAATTTTGAATTATATTTCTGTTTCTATTATGGTTTTGCAGGTGGTTATGTGTTCTCAGCTTGCCAATGTCATCAATGGCCACTTTAAAAGTCTTTCCTTCTCAAAGACTTTAGCCTTAAACTATCAATTGTTATTACAAATAACACATATGAGTTATCGATATTACATATTATAATAAAAGAGCTACCACTAAAATAGCATCTACCTGGAAACTTAGTGCCTTTTCTCTCCTTTTTGCTTTTCTGAACTTCTCTCTGATGCCTCATTTATGTGTGAACATCCAGTGATACTGGCAATGAGGGAAGGGGTTATGATAGGATTAAAATTGAAATACAGGTATAGGAAAAGAGGAGACAAAAGGGATATTGGGAAACCGATCACTTATGTGCCTGGCATTGTTTTGAATCCTTGTGTAGATTCAGTATGTGGCATTATTTAGTCTTCATGCTAACTTTATTTCCATTTATCACTGCGTATATCTATTTCTCTATGAAGTCATCAGACCTCCCTGTCTGAGCACAAGCACAGAAAACCTGAAATAAGGTTTAACTAACACCAATAGTGATCCTTACAGGGTGTGAACTTTTGGGTGATTTTGTTCTTATTTTCTCTTTGTATATTTTCTTTTTGCATGGATGCTTTTAATTAAAAAATACATTGTGTTAAAAGTTCTTTTGTTAATAATAATAATAATCTGAAGAATCCTGTCCCAACATGAGTTCTCCAGAAGCAGACTCTGAAGTGCGCGGGGAGTCCCCTCCCCTCGGGAACAACACGTGTGGCAGAGGTGGGGAAAGCATAACTGGGTGAAGTGAGCAGGTAAACTGATGCAGACCAGAGAGCCTCAGTGGGCCCATGAGAAGGTCTGCTGCTGAAATGGCCCATCAAGTCATCATGCATGAAGCTAAAATGACCGGTCTTTTTTATCTATGACAATCAGTTAGATATAATCCTCCCTGAAGTTCTGGTGTCCTTGAGCAAGCTGGCTGTTTACAGCTCAGGCTGTTCTCAGGGGCTGACAGCTGAGCACTGATTGGCTCATAGCATTCCTTGAAGCTGAGGCAGCAGGTCCGTCCTTGAGGGAGCAATCTGGGTGGCACCTGCTTTATGGGCATATGAACTCTGCTGTCACACAGGGCCCTGTGGTTACAGGGGCCCATGTTTGGCTCCATGTCCTGCTATTGCTGTCTGTCCTAAAGTTTTTAATAACTTTTAAATAAGAAATCACACATTTTTATTTTGCAGCGGGTCCTGCGCATTCAGTAGCTGGTTTGGGGTGACACATCTCTATACCCACCGCAGTTCCTAGGCCCTGAGATTATGATGTATCCTTATAGTGGTGGCCCAGCCATCAAAGATGCATGTCAGAGTGAAACTAGGTTAGCAATGTTACTTCACAGCTGTGCTAATATGGAACAAAAACCTTGAGATTTTCAGAAACAGAATTAAACATTCACATACTTTAGCTAGTTAGGTTTAAGTAAATGCAGTTAGAAGTTCCTAAGTGAAATTATGCAACTGAGTTAAAGTATAATTTTTTTCCTCCTTTCTGTTGCAACATTTTTAATGTTTTATCCCTGTAATGAGGGTTGCATACACTCTGGGATGATTTGTTGGTATCATTCCTTTCTACCTCCTTTTTCCCTTAGCTTATTGATAAAAGAAGCAGGAGCAGAATAGATTGCTAGGACTGGAGGCACGTCAAGTTCAGCCCTTTATTTTATAAGTGGAGAACATGAAGCCTTACAAGAACGTTGTCCAAGGCCACACAGCTGCTCAGGGCCCACCTCTGAATTAGAAATAGGTTCTCTTGATTTTAAATAAGGCATTTTTTCCCTGTATTTGAGATCATTTTCTCTATATCACATCACCAGTGATTCTGACATTAATTCTCTGATGGGAGGCATTTTAGTCCATGCTTAATTTCACAGTGGCTCAGAAAATTTCTAATAAATCAAGTCTAAATTAAAATCTGTATACTAAAAGTGGGACAGCAGATTTATGGGGTGACTCTCCAAGCTGCTGATGCTGTCATTTTCTCCGTTGAGTTAGAGCTGTCAGTTGCTGCACCTGAAAGTTTTCATTAGAAATGGTTACAGTGAATTCACTTGAAGATGCTACCTATTCTTTGTAGGGGCAGAAAGTTGTCAAAACAGGAAGTCTGATTATAATGGGACCACAGAATTAGCCTGAGGCTGCATTTGCACATCTGGTAACTTTGAATATAACATCCCCAGAGAAAAAAACCTTCACAAAATTTTAGAGGGCAAAAACTGTGATTTTGTTTTCATAGACAAAATGTGTTGATGGAAGGCTGATGGTTTGAAACAAATCCAAGAAGCAAAATTACATCAAATGCCATTGCTATTGTGGTCAGTTGAACAATAAAAATATTGGGGCCAATGATTCTTTCCTAGAAACTAAAGTAAACCTGGAACAATGGAATACAATCTTGGATAGAGACCAGAAGTGGTCACAGAGCTTTGAAAGCCCAGCCAGAGTAAACCCTGTCTCTAGCATTTCAAATTACCAGCAACCTCAGCTGATGGTGTATTGTTTTCTGGGTGTTTTAAATTCGAGTTTTACTTATGCATGTTAGCTTGACTCCTGTGACCATCATGTTTGCCTCAATCTTCTTTTTCTAAGGAAAAAAAGGAGAAATAAAAATACTTTCTCCTTATGGTCAGCATTTTATGAAATAAGTAAGAATTAGATCAATTAGATTGATGAATCACAGTATTTCTTAGTTGCCTTCCTAGTGTTATTTTTTTCACTATTTTACTTTTGATAATCCATGCCCACCTAGTTTTATGAAGTGTGTTTCCGGGTGCATTCACCCTACTTCCAGAAGTGGGCCCCCATTCGCCTGAGCCAAGCCGCACATCCCATGCCTCTGTCCATAGCGACTGATTCAGATGTGGATTCATAACCAGGTTAGGGGCTCTGACATGCTGTGGTTATTGCAAGAAAGCAGCTCACTCCTCTCTTTCAGTCCAGGGGGTGAGAAGATATAAGGCTTGAAATCCTCTTACAAACACAGGAGCTGGATTTGGAAGAAACCAGTGTAAAAGAAGACAGACACAATAACTTGATCCCCAAATTTCCCTTTTTGGTTTAGCCAATTTGAGTCTGTGTTTGTCCTTTAGAGCTGATAGAGTCTGGATATTTGTCCCCTCCAAATCTCATGTTGAAATCTGATTCCCATTGTTGGAGGTGGGGTCTGGGGAGAAGTGTTTGTGTCATAGGGGTGGATCCCTCATGACTATCTTGGTATAGTCTTTGTGGTATTGAGTGCATTCTGATTGTTGAAAAGAGCCTGGCACTTTTCTTCCCCTGCTCTCTTGCTCCCTTTCTCACCATGTGACACTCCAGCTCCCCTTTTCCTTCTGCCATGAGTGGAAGCAGCCTGAGGCTCTGCTCAGAAACTGATGCTAGTGCCATACTTCTTGTGCAGTCTGCAGAGCCATGCACCAAGTGAATCTCTTTTCTTTATAAATTACCCAGCCTTAGGTACTCTTTTCTAGCAACACAAACAGACTAAGACAATAGCATAAAAAGGAAAGATCATTAAATTATCTGTCACATGCTGACCCTTTAAGTGAACCCAACCTGCCTACTAGAGTATCCCACTAGGAATTCAGGATGTCCAGCCTCAGGACTTGCCCCCATATCATGGTATATGTCTGGACTTTGCCTACCCAGTCCTTCCATACTGTTGTTCTTCATTCTTCCTCTGTGCGCATCCCGTCCTCAACAATCCTCTTGATTATGGGCCACAGGTTTTGATACTTATCCCAATACCCCCAGTTATGGCAATCTTTTTGGGCGTGCCTCTCCAGGATGACACCAGGCAATCCCCCCTGGGTACAGAGTCAGTATGGTGACTTTGAAGATGCACTAGACAGCTGGAGGTAGGAGGCAGCCACAATTTCTGCTTGTGTTCAATGAGACCTGAGAAAGTTGGATACCTCTGGCCCTCAGCCTTCCTAAAGAAGGAAGAATTAGATCATATTGATGGATGTGTCCCTATGGTCAAGGGTCAGTCCTGGAAAGGACATGGCAAGGAGTCAACATAGAGCAGAAAAAAACAAACAAACAAAGAAAACCTTAAAGGTTCTTCTGTGGTGTTTCCAATTGCATCATACCCCCGACCACCACCACCCCACCCCAGAAAAGAGATCCTCAGCTTGGGAATTTTGACTACTATAAGGTTAATATCTTCAAAATTTTTGATACTTTAAGTTGTTTGGGATGCAAGGTAGAGTCCATGATTCCCTCTACCACCACTCTCTGGAAGAAAAAAATAAAAAATAAAAAACTTGGTGAGCCAGCCTAACAAGTAGGAAACAGGTTGCTCACTTGCTCATTCTATAAACTGGCATAGAACCCTTGCCTTAGAGAGCAGGAAAGACCACAGAGGAGAACACCAACCACATCTTAGCAAGTGGGAAAAGTAATACTCAAGAGCCCCAACCCCCACCACTTGCCTGAGATTAAGCTGAAACTTAGACTAGTGTCAGAATAGACCCAAATAAACTGGCCTCCACCCAGTGTTCCTTTCCTGTAAATACAAAGTCATTCACAGTGCAACAATCATCCATTTGTCAACAACTGATTGAATACCTGCGATGTGTAGGGGAATATATCAGTCACTTTAAATGTAAATCAATAAATAGGTCAATTCCATATTTGAGGAATATCAACTTGCTTCATTTTCTCTAGCAACATGAAGACAGCACATCGCATTCAAGGCTAAAGGGGTTGCAATTATACATTTATACAAGACAGAAATTTAATATTAAGGGTTTCAGAAGATCCAAATACATAGCTTGGGAGGTCCAGAACTGTCCTTTAATACCTCTATGCTGAATAAATTGCAGTTACTTACCTATAATAATTTATCGTCATAGGTGGATATGTTGACATTAACAGTTGCTTTTGTTTTCCTTTTCAGAGTAGTACTAAAGGTGATTTAGAAGCAACAATGTGCATAAAGTTTCTGATCCAAAATTCTCAAGACTTTTCTTCAATAGATTCCATCCTGGAACTTCTCAGTTTATCAAGCTGGAATCTCACCGTGATCCATGATTTCAAATCTGTATCTCCATCAAGGACTCCCTTCCTAGCTCCAGACCCTTTTGCCCAAACATATACCAGTTTCATCCAGCAAGGTGCCACACTGAGGAAGCTCTGTAGTTCTAAACTGAGCAGTTCCAAACAAGAATCTTTCATCTTTCTTGCAAAGTTGGCTTCTCTCTATGTGATTAATGATATCTAGTTTCCTAAACTGGAACTAACATACTTATTTCCAGCTTACCCCAATCTCTTACCCTTATACCCAATTGGTTACTAAAGCTTATCAAGTTGTTCTTAATTATATCACTACCTCACTCCTCATTTTAATTCTCACTGCCCTACTTAAGACATTTATTGTTTTCTCATTGGACTTCTATTTGTATGTTCTGCAATTCATCTACAAATTCACTGTCAGAATTCTATTTCTTCAAAGTAGAAGATTAAATATGTTGTTTCTCTACCTAAAAATATTTCAATGGTTAACCACTGCCTACTAGACAAAGTTCTGATTCCTAAATCTGATACTCTAAATTCTCTATAGTCAGACTGCATCTTACATCGCTAACTTGGTGACTGTCACTCATTTTAAAGTACAATATCATCTGACCAAACCAATCTACTAAGCTATTGCTGTAAGAAGACATAGACCTATGTGGCTGCCTTTTACTAGATTCTCCTCCCCCAATTTCTTACCTGTCAAAATTGTATCCATCAATGTCCATCAAAGTCCAAATTTGAATATCATCTCCTTCGTCAAGTCTTTCCCCACCATCCTTCCAAATGTAACTAAGCCCAGTTTCTATTTCAGTAGAATAGAGTTTTCTTAATATTTATACTATAGCATTCTTCACATTATACTCTTATTTATTACATACCTGTTCATCTCCTTAATTAAAATGTGTACTATAAGAAAGTTGAAGTCATGCTTTTTATCCTCTTTGGTATTCCAAATGCCTATCAAAATGCCCTTCACAGAGAAGGCAATTCAATTAACTATTAAATAAAGGAATACATGAATGAACTCATGAATATTTAAAGAGAAGTTTTGTAATTAGAAACATAAATGTTAGATGCGCATATGTCTACTTCAAATCTCTCATTTAAAGTTGAGGAAAATGGAGGCCTAGAATGGCAGATCTTAATTAGAAAAGACAAAAGACTCACACAGTTAGCCAGGAGCACAGGAGACATAACAATTATAGAGGTTGTGCTCTAAATCCTGGTACATCCCTTTCAATTCAACTAATTTTTCTCTATAACTTTGAGCCCCTCCACTCCAAAATTATAGTGCTACCCTTCAAGCACCCTACTTAGATACCTGTAAAACCAACACTGACTTTTACTTGCCAGTACAACTTGCCTGGGCTTCAGTACAACTATGTCCTCATGGCTAGCTTCTAGCCCCCTGAGCTACTAATGAACCATGTGACATTGGAAAAAGGGTGCCAGAATTTGGAGAAAATAACATTCATGGGGGAGGAAGGGTGTAGCAAGATGGCCAAATAGAAACCTCAAGTGATCATTCCTCTGCACAAACACCAATTCAACAACTATCCACACAAGCGAGCACATTCGGAAGAACCAAAAGTCAGTTGAGTGATCACACTATCTGGTTTTAATGTTTTGTCAAAAAAAAAATGATTTTTATCTGGTAGTGTGATTTAATTTCTTGCTTTTTATTTTTTGTGAATCTATTGTAGGTTTTTTCATTTGAGGTTACCATTAGGCTTGCAAAAGACATTTTGTAACCAATTATTTTAAACATATGACAACTCTGCTTACAAACACATTACAACCTTTTAACAAAGAAGAGACAAAGGAAGGAAGAAATAGAGAACTACCAAACAATCAGAAATCAAATAACAACATAGCAAGATTGAGTCCTTATCTACCAATAATAACACTGAATGTGAATGAACCAAACTCTTCAATCAAAAGACATGAAGTGGCTCAATGAATAAAAAAACAAGATCCAACTATATGTTGTCTGCAAGAAACCCACTTTACCTATAAATACAACTGTAGACTGAAAATAAATGTATGAAAAAAGATATTCCATGGAAATGCAAACTAAAAAAGAGCAAGAGTAGCTATAAATCTATCAAATAAAATTTATTCCAAGACAAAAAAGATCTTGGAATAAAAAGAGACAGAAAAGGTGACTATATAATAATAAATGGGTCAATTTGGCAAAAGGATATAATAATCCTAAATATATATGCACCCAACACTGGAGCACCCAGATGTATACAGCAAATATTATCAGAGCTAAAGACAGAGATAGACCTCAAGACAATAATCACACCTCAGCCTTCCACTTTCAGCATTGAACAGATCATCCAGACAGAAAATCAACAAAGAAACATTGCATTTAGTCTGTACTATAGACCAAATAGACCTAATAGATATTTACAGAATATTTCATCCAATAGCTGCACAGCACACATTCTTCTCATCAACCCATGAATCATTCTCAAGGAGAGACCATATGTTAGGCCACAAAAAAAGTCTTTAAAAGTTCAAAAAAAAATTGAATTCATACCAATTATTTTCTCTGATACAATGGAATAAAACTAGAAATCAATAACAAGAAGAACATTGGAAAATATACAAACACATGGAAATTAAACAATATGCTCCTGAATGACCAGTGGTTCAATGAAGAGATTAAGAAGGCAATTAAAAAATTTCTCAAAATAAATAAAAACACAGCATGTCAAAATTGGTGGGATACAGCAAAAGCAGTAATAAGAGGAAAATTTATAGCAATAAGTGCCCACATCAAAAAAGTAGAAAAGTTTCAAATAAACAACCTAAGCACACATTTCAAAGAACAAGAAAAACAAGAGCAAACCAAACCCAAAATTAGTAGGAAAAAAGTAATAATAAAGACCAGAGCAGATAGAGGCCAATCTCACCAGGGTTAGGTGGTATCTCATTGTGGTTTTGATTTGCATTTCTCTAATGATTAGAGAAATTGAACATTTTTTTATATGTTTGCTAGCCATTATTCTGTCTTCTTTGGAAAAGTTTCTGTTCATTTCCATTGCCTATTTATAAATGGCGTTGTTTGATTTTTTTCTTGTTAATTCTTTTGAGTTCTAGGTAGATTCTTGTTATCACACCTTTATCAGAAGAGTAGACAGCAAATATTTTCTCCCATTCTGTAGGTTGTCTATTTGCTCTAGTGATAGTATCTTTGGCTGTGCAGAAGCTTTTTAATTTGATCAGACCCCATTTGTTTATTTTTGTTGCTGCAGTAATTGCTTTGGGGGTCTTCTTCAAGAATTCTTTGCCTAGGCCAATGTCTGAAAGGGTCTTCCCGACATCTTCTATCAAAAAATCCCAAAACAACAAATGCTGATGAGGTTGTGG